>VZUI01046242.1:0-20540 GCA_013401135.1 Cettia cetti
AAGCCCCTTTAATTTCTTAAATTATAATAATTTGGAGGGAGGGGATTTGGATTCCACATTTCCTAAGGAGGTCCTGCCCCTCCTTAGCAGATACCTGTCTTTCAAACCAAGACACTGATGCATCCTGCTTCCACACTCAGGCTGGGACACAAGTGCTGGAGGAGTCCTTTCCCTGCCTTTTGTTCCAGTCTGAGGATACAGTGCAATTCTTAAGTTGGGCTGGGCCCTTTCACTTCTCCCCTACTGGGGTTCAGGGCTACAGGACTCAAGTGCCATTGGTGGTTTCCCCATCTGTGGTTTATTACTTGTAACAGAACAAAATCCACCAATGTCTCTCAAGGCTCTGTATTTGCTGCAAGGCTGGGAAGGAGTTCTGCTGGTCTGTGTGCTTTGGGGCAAGACAGATAAACAGTCCTGGATATTTTTGGAGCTCAACATGGTCCCCAGAGAATTAACAGCTGAGAAGGACTCTTCCAGACCCAAGTCTGAGTTCAAGTTCAGCACTAATTCATTGTGTCTAGAGAGACATTTAGGGTCAGATTTTTGCTGTCTGATTGATAGACAATTAATTAAGGCATCTCCATTTGTAGCCCAATCTCTCTAGGCTCCCTTTAATAAGTGGAGAAGAGCTGGAGCTCCTGAACAGCCTTCTGAAATCACTGGCTCTGTTGTCCAAGTGCATCAGCTGTGGCACCACCTTAGTGGCTGTAAATTGTCAAAAGAATGTATCACAGAAATACAGCACCAGAGCTCAGCAAAGGCTCAATGCTTCACCTTGTCTAACTCCAATTGGGTAAAAAGGCATCCCTTCCCTACAGATGGAAAGGGCAGGAAAACAACCCCCTCCTCACTCCAGCATAGCCCTGGGATGAAATGCTGACTGCAGAAAAACACCTGCTGACTCCAGCCAAGCTGGGATTCCCTCTGCCTAGCTTGCCAGATACACAGTCCTGAGACAACACTGCTTGTCCCATAGCATAAGGGATGTCAGGCAGGAGGCAAATTTTGTCCGTGGTTGCAGAGTTGTGAAGTCCACAGTTATATTAATTCTGGGAGGAACTATTATATTTGAGGGTTTATTGTGACATTGAAGTTTATCAAGGGATGTGACACTTGGGATGGGTGAGGCCGCTGCTGATGTCCTTGTAAATATAACATAACATAACATAACATAACATATAGCATAACATATCATAATCAATTTTAACATTGTAAGTTCAGAAAGAGATGGCACTCTGACAGAGCTGGCCAGCAAAAGGACATGTTCTCTTCTAGGAAAAAAATAAATGCCACTCTGAAGCCTGATCTTGGCAGGATGCATATCTCAGGTCTGCAGTACCAGAGTTACAGCCCAGAGCACCCAGGGGAAAGACACCAAACCATAGTTTTCAAAGCATGGGATCCTTATTTCAAAACAGGTGAACAGTGAGAAACTCAGCACTTCAAAGGACATCCGTGCAACAAGACTGAGATATGACAGCAGGTGATCCCCTGAGACCCTTAACAACTGCAAAATTTGGATATTTAGATACAAGTATGAGTTATGAATCACCATCATGGCCAGGAGCATTTGTGCCAAGGCGTAGGCTTGCACAGAACTGCAGGAGAGCAAGCCCTGGGAGGAAACAGCTGCACCTACTTGTGAAACAGATGCTTCCTCAGGTTTTTCCACTTCTTAACTTACTGAATGCTTAATTATCCCAAAGGAAAACTGCAGGGAGGGAGGGCATGTTTAAGGTGGTCTTGGACAGGATCATTTAAGGAGGCTGCCAGTGCCACAGGACTCCTCTAGAGCACAGTGCCGGTGTCTGTCACCCCTCTGTGTCTCAGGGGAGGGGTTTGGTCCTCAACCATCTGCACAGGTGAGGCAGAGAAGGATGTGCCAGAGGTAATGTGATTTGGGAAAGAGAAGAGACAAAGGGACATCTCTTCAGTTACAGGCTATGAAATAATGTTATTGGTTCTGCCTACAAATGCTGCATTTTCTCATCCCGTTTTATGGACACTGGGATCTGGCACCTCCTGAAGAAGCTGCAGCTCTGCCACAAGGACCAGGAGCCTCCTCTAGTGCCTGTGTCTACACAGTTCTATCCAAAAGGGTGCAAGGGGGAATTCTCCTCTGGATCCCATCTCTCCAAGGACCTCTAGCATCACCTAAGATCTCACCCCTAAAATCCAGGACTCAGACAAAATAGCTTTGACATAGCTCTGTAATTCACACCAGCTGCACATCTCAGGAGCCTCAACAGGCAGCAACAGGTCCCTGAGCTCTGGCAGCCTGGGAGGACCTGAAGGGGTGGGTGGCCTCCCAGGACTTGTGTGTGGCTTTCATTAGGGGTTTGAGACTCCAACAGGAGCCTGCCCACACGTTTCCCATTCAGGTTTTAGAAGGATTTCAGCTCATTACATAGAATCAGTGAACAATGTTAGTGGAAAGGACCCTCGGGTCATCTGGTCCTCCTCCAGTCCAACCCAGCCCTGAGGATAGAGAAGAGTGGTAGATTTCAGAGACCAGGAGAGATGAGCAGGTCAGTGGGGTCCCCAGTTCAGCTAGCTACTGCTCTGCCAGCCTTTCCTGTACACAGGAATGTCAGCACAGGAATCCTTGATTAACTTCCAGCCCCTCTGAAACAAAGGGCTGGCACCTTTGGAGCGGCAGGGACTTCTCCCAGCTGAAGGGATTATTAACCTTGGAGTGTAATAGACATCTCCAAAATCAGCTGCAAACCTGCTGATCAAAGAGCAGCATCTTCCTCCAAAGGACTGCACAAACTGAGTTACAAACCTTAAAAATTATTTGGGAAATATTAAATGTGAGACTTTATCTTGCCTGTTCTTAATTCTTTTTGTTGTTGTGGCTACAGACAAACATCTATGAGGTTGGTCTCTTTTTTTCTTGTTTTCATTTGTTTCCTTACTAAACATCACAAATGTTTAAGAAAAGACAAATCCCAAGCTTCATAAAGAGCTGTGTTATAGGAATGATGAGATTTTACACACATTGATATGGAAATCATCTGTGGTTGGAGCCATCATTGCCTTCAGACAGACCAAACTCACACAAGCTGAGTTTGACTCTCCTCCAGAGAGGACTCTCTTCCTACACAATTCCCCTGGCTCACTTTCCCAGAAACTTGTGTGGTGGCAGAAACCCATATTTAGAGGTGACAGTTTTATTAGTAGGAGTGGAAAGTTATTACAAATGCTGCATTTTTCATACCATTTTATGTACAACAGTGTTAGTTACAAACGTGCTTAAAACAAAGTTCAGAACCTCTGTTTTCAGTACAGCTTTTGCCACACTGTCTTTTAAATTCCCAATCACTGTAATAGACTACTCAAACTTTTACGGTTTGGGCTATTTGAGTTCAGATATGAAATAATAGATATTTTCAAATCAGTTTTCTGAAGCCTCTGTTTTGTTATTTTTGCTGTTTTAAGGAAGTTATTTCTACCAATAATTTGCATCTCTAAGTTGTTTCTCCCTCAGAAACATGATGTCATCTGGCAACAGAGGTGCATGAGATGGGTTTGAATACAGACTTCAGGTGATTAACAGTCACTTGGTTTTTTTCCAATCCGATTCCTGCAATATGACTTTGAGTCAGGTAAAAGAAAAGCTGTAGCTTGTTCCATTTCTTGCCAAGCAAATAGCCCCAAATCACCTTTACTCCAATGCCTCTTTGTGCACAGTCATTTCAAAATCTCTCTGGTGTATTAGATTGGAAGTTGATGACCTGCCTGACAGAGAGACACAAGTCTGCAAGGTCAAGATGCTTTGTGAAAAAAAAAAAAAAACCAACCCAAATTTTGAGGGATTTTCAGATTTTTACAAAGTTGACCCCAAGATGGCCTAATCTCACAAAATTGGATGGTGGAGATCAAAACTGTAGAGCCAGGCTATGTTTCAAGGACATGAAGCAAAAAGGCTTTTCCTGCTGGGGCAGCTGTTGGTCAATTGGCACTCACTACCTTCAGAACCCACAGAAATATTCCTGGCTCTGGCATTATTTGCTAGGGCTCTGTGTGTGTCACCCTGAAACATTCTGCCTGGACAGCGCAGCTAATGTTTTATTTGTAGTGGAAAAACTGGTATTCTCGTGGCAGGATTTGGGCTTTCCCCAGGACCCCAAAAAAATGAGGGGGAGGGTGAAAGCCTTTCTCCTGCCATTTCCTGCAGAACAGAGAGGTAGCCAGGATCTGTCCTTGCTATTCCAGTCCCATATAAGTTAAATAATCATAAAAATGTGCGTATGAGAGGTGAGTGGATGTGAGGGAGGGTTGGGGCTCTACAGTGGTTGCATCATCCTTCCACATCCTTTACAGGAAGACATTCACTCCATAAATACCCTGGATTGTGGCTGAGCCCAGAGCTCACATGGAGTTTAATAGACTGCTCAGTGAGCAGCATGTATGGGGATATGCACATGCGGTTGCTCTCCCTTCCCAGAGGGAGGCTGCTCTGTGTTCTCCAGAGACAGGGAGCTCTGTGGCTCTCCAGGGGCTAATTCATTTTAAAACAGTGCTGGTGTGTTTCAAGAGGAAGAGAAGACAAAATCATCCATTATCAGAAAATCTGGAGTTTCTTTGTGGACACTACAGAAACCTGAGGTCTGAAGAGAGCTAAAAAATCTGGATAAGAGGTAGGACCCAGGAGGGCCACACAACTTTACACCAGTTGAACATCTGAACTCGATTCCCTTTTGGCACTCAGGGACTAATTTGGAAATAATTCTTAGCATATATCTGCACTGCAGACCCCCCAGCTACCTCCAGCTCAGCACTGGATCTTGATTCCTTCTGGCAGCTGGGCATGTTTTGGTCAAGGACCTCCTCTACCCAAGGGCCTTGAGCCAGCAGAGAAGCTGTTGTCAGCATTCCCAAAGTTCAACCCTCTCATGTTAAAGCATCCTGCTCCGCAATGTTCCCATGGGATGCACATGAAGCTGCTGTGCCTGTGGCAGGACGAATCTTCAGTTACACCACAACAGAAACTGTCCATCTGCCATTCCTGTGGCATTAATCCACACACTCACTCCAAGAGCTCCTTCTTTGTTTACAAACTAAAGAAACACAAATTCTTGCATTACTGAGAATTTCTACTCAGCTCTGGGTCAAATTTTAAGAATCCTATGTTTTACTTTCCAAGTAACAAATGTTTGTTTTACTGAAGAAAAGGGGAGTGAACCTGTTCCACTCAAATGGATGTAAGTCAGGAATAATTCCACTGAATCCCAAGGCCAGGAGCAGGGAAAACCCGGCATGAAGAGTGTATCTGCTCTATTTCCTTGAGCATATGAAATCCATATTGCTTATTACTTGTTTTACCCCCCCATTGCTTTTGTTCTTTTCCCACCCTTGCCCAGTCTCTCTGCTAGAAAGAATGTCATGACCAGGATGTCAGAGCAGTTATTACTGGATGTTCAGGTGTTTTAGTAAATTATGTTCTCCCGATGCTAATCTGAGAAGGCTTCAGATGCTTGCTTCTGCTCTCGTACCAAGGCACTCCACTTCCTTCACCAAACTCATGCTAGATGCAAGCAGAGGAACCAGCATCCAGCCTGGAGCTACTAAAAGCAAACTGGCCAAGGCTCTTTCAGTGATTAATGATAGACAGACAAACAATAGAGGGGCCTCGGGACAGATTTCTCTAAGTCACAGCAACTTTCACTTGAGCAACTGGGAAGTTTTTAGCCCAAAACGAGAGAACATTATTTACTGTGTTCAGCTTACCAGTTTGTTTTTCTCTTTAAGAAGAAGCAGCCCTACTGGGAATATGAACGGAAAGATCCTGTTCACGACTTGGGCTTGACTTTGCCTGAACCATAAGTCACTTGGGTTTAAGTCAACATGAATCAGGAGAAAAGAATGGTTCCCACAGCCCCAGATCAGGAATTTAAGGATTCAGGATGTCCTTTAATACAACTGCTGTTGCTCTCAGGGGTTCCAGAATTGCAGGCAGAGTCAAAGAAGCTTTTCTAAACCACAATCAGGTGTGGCTTTGAGATCCACCTGATAACATGAGAGATTTTGCTGTTGTGTACAGTGAGGTGCAACTGCATTTTGCTTTAGTTTCAGTGGGCCATTTATAACCCTGGTGGGAGTTTGGGGTCTGATGAGCACTGATGGGAGAAAGTCTTGCAGGAAAGACCTTGTGATCTTCCCAAAGGAAGGCTGAGAAGCAGATTTCCATGCAGAATGTTTGTCTTCACCCAGGTTCTCACAACAGAGAAGTATTTGGCCAATGCTCTCAGGCACATGGTAGTGTTTTTGCAGTTAACCTGTGTAGGGCCTGGAGTTGGATCCATCCAACTAAGGGCATTCTATGATTGCATGAACTGCAAGATCAATTGCACACTCATCCTGACTAACTTAGGTTTGACACACAGTTAAGTCTCCTGTTTATGTCACTTCTGAAGTGAATTATAGATACTTGTGTTGATCCAAATTTACAGACAAAGTTATTTGATTCTTGAAATACTTACTAGATCCTGTTTATAAATTCTTGGATACTTTAGATCATATGTGTCAACAGGAGCCAGGATACCTTTCTTTTTTCTGATAGTGCAAAACAGCCATAAACCTGGTTTAGCTGGCCAGCTAAAGTGGATTTACTGGTGCTTTGGACTTGAAGCAGCTCAGAGAGTGAGAATGTATCAGTGAATACTTGTCTGCATGTGGTACATTTCAGATGGATCCTTACAAAAATGCGTACTTGCCTCAGAGAGAGGTCTTTGACACTTTATGGTCTCTTCCTTCCTTCCAAAACAGCTGGATTTGCACCAGTGTCATAGAGATGATGGTCTGTGCTGGTCTTGTCCTGACATTACAGGTGTCAAAGAGGATCATTAAAGGACTGTTTCATCTGAAGGTATAAATTAGATGTGGGAAAACTCCTGCATTTTAGACACACATGCAGTCTCTTATATCAGAGTGTCTGAACATGTTAAAATCTTTTTCACATGGCTTAGTGTTTCTGGGTGGACAGCCCCAGTGCAGATGTTTGGCTCATTAGCTCTCAGACATGGAGAATATTTCTGTTGGAATGAGTATTCATAACCTTTAGAGGCAAACCAGAGTGAAGAGATTTCAAAACACTGTTTGTACTGGAGTAGCAACTCTGCTCCCAGATATCCCACAGCAAAGGTTTCTAACCAGTTACTGGGATTACCAAGACAGCAGGGAATTCAGAGGAAAAAGTGTATTCTAGACTTTGTAGGCCAATCTTGGTTTTGATAAGGGTAAAGAAAGAATTACTTCCTTGAAGTGGCAGATCTGTGGTGTTTCCTGGCCAAGGAAAGATAAGAAAGTTCCCATTCCTCTTTAATGCAAGGAAGTTTGTTAAGAGAGAGAGTGCGGGTACTGTTTCTAGTGCAGTCTTTTACGGAAAGAGTTTAGGAAAGGTCCATGTGGGGGTTTCTAAAAGGTTTAAGTGCTGCAGGGTTTCATAGAATGTCCCAACTTGGAAGGGACCTCCAGGGATCATTGAGTCCAACTCCTGGCCCTGCACAGACACCCAAACAATCCCACCCTGTGCCTGAGAGCATCGTCCAAACGCTCCTGGAGCTCCAGCAGCCTCAGGGCCATGACCATCCCCTGGGGAGCCTGCTCAGTGCCCAGCACCCTCTGGGGCAAAAACCTTTTCCTGATATCCAGCCTCTTGGAACCACTTAAGTCATTCAGGTCTTATCAATACAAACCTACAAAACAAGACAGAGGAGAGGAAGATTTCCAGCAGAACCACTTCCCTGTATTTCCTTTGCCTTCTTTGAGATCTAGGGATTTCAAACCTTATGGCCCAAAGGAGAACTGGCTTAATATAAACAAATATCTATTTGGAGACCTCCTGGCGAGTTTTACGGTATCACAGGGTTTCTTAGGAAGTGTTTCAGTGCCTGAGAGAACATATTTTCTTTCCCTGCAGAAAAGCTGCAGCTATTTGACATTCTACTGCTCCAGATGCAGTTCCTGCTGCATTTACACCATAGCTCTGAATGATGGATTGCTGTGACCAGCACTGTCCAAATAAAGGGAGCCTCCAGGATTTCCCAGAAATATGAAATGTTCACTTTCAGGAATGAGAAGACTCAGAAGATAAAATAACTATGCTACAGTGAATCAGTAGCTATAGTGAGTCAGGTACAGTCACTTCCATGAGATAATTCCCCCTGAATATTCCTAGCTTGATTTCCAATCACATTAAGCAATCCAGTCACTTCTCCTTGGCCTCACACATTTTCCTTTTGGTGTTTCCTGACATGTTAACTACACACGTGAGTTTTTAACCCAATTGTAACTTCTCAGGATTAGCGGATTAGCAGGAATGGGATCAGATGGGAACAATCTGCTATTACTTCATCAGGAGAGATGTGAGTTGCACCAAGTCTGGGACTAGAAGCCATGATGAATGATAAAATAGATTATAAATTTCAACAAGGGATGCTGGAAAAGCCTCAAGAAGGAATAAAATAAGCAGAAAAGTCGTTTTGAGAAAGAGCTGGATCCAGCTGGTTGTGTTTGTGGAGCCCATATGTGAGTCTGTATATTTTCACATGAGCACCTGTCCAAGATCCATTCCCTCCTTCTAGATGCCCCATCCATAAGAAGTTTCCATGCATACACAAATTCACAGTACCATGAAAAATGCTTTGCTTTGTCCCTGGGATGCCCCTAAACCATAAAAGAAGATTTCAGAGCATGGCTAGAAAATCTTGTCACTTCCTGGACTGGTCTGTAGTTTGGGTGTAACAGGAAGAATATGGTCGCTTTCCATTGTCCTGCTGAGAATTACATCCCAGAATTTTTATAGGTTAGGCTTTGCTTAGCAGGTTCATTCTTACCATGGGACAATCAATTAGCTGCATTGGATTGGACAGATCTGAAAGAGGTTTCCCTATTCACAGGGGGAGAAAATAACACCATGCCCTTAAATTCAGAACTTTAACAGTTATTCCAACCTTCTGCCTCACGTTGATTTCTCCAAAAGGAAGGAAGTCCATGAATCCAAGGAAACAAGTATTTATTTCCTATCTACATGCCACGAGACTTGACAGCAAACTGCAGGGAGGAGCAGGAAGTGAGCACCTGACACAGCACAGCCTGACCTGACTCATCCTTTCACTCCTTGAATACAGAATTCCCTGCTCCTTTCACACACTGGAGCCACACTCAGTTCTTCAGTCCTGCCCTTCCTGGCCCCAGCCACCTCCCACAGCCATCACTGCGCCTGAACACCCTGAGCACCAGTCACCTTGTAACAACGTCCTGCTTTCAGATGGGATAGAGTTAATTTCTCCAGGACACAAGCTCAGCCAAAAAGCTGAGCTCACAGTGCAGCAAAATGAGAGAAAATTATTTAATGTGAAAAGCCAAGCCTGGTCCAGTGTCACCCTGATCATATCGAGCCTCTTCATCTCTTTGCAGCATTTCTCATTTTCATTGGTGAGGAAAAAAAAAAAGAAAAAAAAAAAAAAGAAAAAAAAAGAAGGAAATAAAAAAGGTCTTGTAACAAGCTGAGCTTTTGGTGAGCCTCTGCTCATCTTTGAGGATGTAAATTATTAGACTAATATTGAACATGTACCTGTTCTGAGCACAATCCCTTCCAGTTGCACCTTGTAAAGGTTAAGAATCCCCAGGGAAACAGCTGCCTATCCCTGACCTCACCACATACAGAAGGATCTACAGTGGAAAGGAGGAACATGATGGAGGCTACAGAGCCTGGGCATGGCCAAGTCAGGAGCCAGGAGCACATGGCAGTTCTGCTCAGTCTGCCATGTTTCCATCAGCACAGACAGGACAGACATTCCAGTGATTTCAGAGAACAGAGGGCCCTCTCTGAGCTGCTGTGTACTGCCATGTGTTTCCCTACTGTCAGTGATTATCCATGGGATTCCCAACAAGGACATACAGTCACTGACAACATCTGCTGCAGGATTTCTAAAGGGGGCTGAGGGTGAGCTGTTTTTAGCCTTTTGTTTATTTGAACAAGTTCATTGCTTGCCAGAAAAGCTCCCCTCCAAACCCCCCACGCTCTCCTGAGCCAGAAGGCAAGGCCCTTCCATCCCACACAGGCTGCTCTGTCCAGCCAGCTCCTCAAGACGCTGTTCTTCTCTTCTCCCAGCTGCTACAAAGCAGTGCTGAGAGACAATCTCAGACAGATTTCACCCACGATCAGGGCTGGGGAACACCAGGGTGGCTGTCCTGAAGCCTGGCAAACCTAGCATCCTGCTCTTGGCAGGAACAAGTTGCCTTTGGCATATTAGAGGGATGCCACATCTCCTTCCACAGATGGGTCTTGCTGGTTGCACAAGGCCTGATGCAGTACGTGGATAAAGGTTTCTTTTCCATGCAGCCAACTGAGTTCCTGCTGTCCAGTTGTGTCCCAAAACTCCCTGGTTTCAGATAGAGCCAAGGTGATATACTCAGAGTTGAACGAGCTCTGGAGATTCCATATGGACCAAAGAGAGCAAAGACCTGAAATTCAAAGATGTTGCAGGATGTTGGAAAAGCCCCAGACCAAGGATCTGCTCAAGAGGTAGATGTTCAATACAGATCACACAGGATCTATTCTGCCCTGAACTGTGGGATCACTGTTATCAGTCAGAGGCACTTCCAGGGCAGGATGGGGTAGTGTACTGGGCTGCCAGCCCTGTTCAGAGTCTGTGACAACATCCAGCTCTCCTTCCACATGGGAGTGTAGGATAAGGCTGAGGGAGAAATCAGAGAGAGCATATAACACTGAGTCTTTTTCACTCTGCTCCAAAGCTGCTCTGGTGCTCTTTGGTCTTCATTGCTGCAGTTACCAGCAAAGAAATTAGTTAAACAGCAATGGAGAAAATGTAGTTCTGCGAAAAAACTCAAATGGTCATTTCACGGGTCTCAAGGGAACTCAAGAGCCTTGTGTTCCTCTCATCTGCTCACCAATTTAAAGAGGATCCATTCACCCCCACAACGAAACTCTTCTAATTCAGAGGTTTAGCTCTGAGAACAGCCTATTTTGGAGATTTAGGGATGTCTTGAGATGCTGAAGTTGACATCCAAACATCTTCAATTCATTGAGCAAACACATGCAGCATTTGTGCAGTAATCCATAATTAGGGAGCATTCCTTTGCCCACACTCCATACGAGAAGGCTGGCTGCTGTTACACGTATTCCAGGAATATTTACAGTTCTAAGCCTTGTCACGTTGAGTGGGACCTTAACTGCTATCAACATTTAACTGGGGATAAGCAACCAGCAGATGGATCCAAAATCTGACCCCTACAGATCACATGCCAGAGAATTTGGTGCTGCCAGTTCATTTCCAATGACTTCCCAGTCAGTCTCAGTAACTACAGTATAGAGGCTGCCAGGCCAGGGCAGACTCTAGGGCTCTCAGGTTGACATAGATGTTGAGAGTGAACCAAAGGTCAGCAGCAATGTCAGAAGAAAGGAAACCTTGTTAATGGATTGAGTTTGATCACAAGGAAAGAATGACTCTGATCTCCCCTTCCCAAGTGCAATGACCCCACACAGAGAGAAGGAGGATGAGCAAAGTTGGAGCATAGCCCAGGCACCCCATTGAGAGAACTGGGAGTTCCAGACCATGAGAGTAGCCCCAGGTTTGTTCACATCCTTCAGGGATACCCTGACTCTGTGCTGGAAACTAGAGCACTTTGTTTTCACTGTGGCCATTCAGACCTCATGCTCTGCTGTGGCGGCTGTTCTGCGTGACAAACACAAAGCCTACAGTAAGTGAAATTACATGTTGGGCTTGTTTTTAAAAGCATTAGCATTTATGGAAAACTAGGAATTCATACCAGTTTGGGCTAAATCTGAACAACAGAGAAAATAAATCAGACTGGGCCTCGTGCATATACTTTTCTATTAAGAAGGTTGTTTACAATACATACTACACTGCAGAATAAATCTGGGATAAACAAAGTTGAACTTTTAATCTTTTCAGTCCTTCATCCTATGAAAAAAGCCTTTTCAAGAGAGAGGCAGCCCACCATCTCCTCACTCCGCCTTGTTTAACTCCTTGTGAGGATCAGTGCAGACATCATGGAGGACAGAATGCTCCCCATCCTGTGTTATTTGGCTGCACGAATATTTCTCAACACTCCTTCCCTTCCTTTGCTAGGCAAAGTAACACCTTTCTCCAAAGGCAGCAGAACAGCTTGCCTGTGCCAGCTCCAGATCCCTTCTGGCATGCACCAAGCACAAGCAACTCCAGCAGGAAGCAGGAAAAGATGGAATAATTAGTTTGCGGGAATGGCTTAGCACTTTTAAGACCAGAACTTCTCTTCCCTGTGTCTGAATTCTTGTACTGCAGAGGCTTTATGAGATCACCTTTTTAAGGTCCCCAGTAGCCACCAAAATGTCACCTGCTGGACCATCGGATACATCTGATATTCCACCCTGGATAACGACCAGTTCCTTTCCTAAATTAGCACACAGAGAGGTGCCATTTAAAGAATGAAAAGTCACACACTTATTTTTGAACTTGCAGGATTTAGAAAGTCATGCTCCTGAAATATAGGGAACCTAGCATTTTCCAATCCCTACATCACCTTTTTTTGCCTGCAGACCCAGAGCCAGCCTGGGAGCTTGCTGGGCATGGCAGAACTGTTATACCCAACAAACAACAGCACTTTCTACCCAGTAACCAAACACCAAAGACACAAACTGTCTCCTTTGACACAAACACCAAGCCACACACATGTGCCTTGCAGCCAAGACTCACTTTGAGGTCCTCGTGACTCAAAGAGGAGCACAAGGGAGCTCCTTTTTGTCTAGCTCAGCCTCCAGTTGCACAAACTCCTGTATTTCCACTCCTTGTCACCTGCTCACTGTCTCGACAACTTTTTTCTACAGCTGAAATATGGATTAGGGAACTGATCTGAAATAAAAATTACCTAACAGGATGGAAAAACAAAAAGGGGGTTTTGTTCTTGTTTTCTTTTGGAATTGAGATAATTCCAAAAGTTAGGCCATTGCATAGCCACGCAAATGTTACAAGAGGATGAGAGAGGGGAACAGTGGTGGTGCAGAAGGGATCAGTCACAGAAAGAAGAATTTGACTGGCTTCTGAACAATCAGCCACAGCAAGGAGAACATAACTGGGTTCTGGAAAAATCAGCCGCAACAAGGAGAACGTGACTGTGGTTCTGGAAATGCACTGCTGCTGTTGTGAAACACAATCCTGCCCCAGTTTGGAGCTATTTGTTTTTCACTGCTGACTGAGAGCCTGCCACACAGACAAATCTCACTTGGCTGCCCATTAAGCAACAAGGGATCATTGTCCTGCAGGACCACAACATTTTTGGGTCTGTTTTTGATACTTTGAATAAAAACAACCTGAAAATCTCAATTGAATAACTTGGTTGACAAAAGAAGAAAACCACAAACCAATTAATGCAACCAGTGCTATTAATAACCTTTAAAGATCCAGGCTGAAAGCTGGGTAAGCCCACAGGAAGGCTGGAGATGAGCTCCAGGTCTTTGTGGTTCAGGTGAATTTCCTGTCTTGTCAGTGTGTTTCCTCTGATCCGGGGAGGGAGGGATGGTGTCCAAGGCCATTCCTTTCACATTCACCGACCATGACATCAGCTGGAGGAAGGGGTGGCTGAGCAGTTTAATGCTGACAGATGGTGACTTAGTAATGGAATAACTAGGAGAGGTGAGTCAAGTTGGATTCGGGGCCTCAGGGATAGTGGGGTAACTCCAGTGAGGATGTGCAGATTAACTCTGCCTCTTTGCTGAGGGAGCTGTTCCAGCACCCCCCAGAGACCATCCATTGCATGAACAACCCGGGCTGACCATTCCCCACCTGCCTCTGGAGAGCTGCAATGGAGACTGCTGGGGTCACACCTCACTGCTGGGAGCAGGGAAATCCTGTGGAATGGGCCAAGGCAAACGGCATGATCCTAGTGGGAGAAGTCCTGTGACCCTTTTGTTTTCATAGTCCCGGGAGAAAACACACCCCATGATGTTCTTTTCTGTCGCAAGAGACATCAAAGGAAACAGACACAGGTCCTTTTGCAGGTGTCGTGGGTTCTCCCTTTATTGTGGGATGAGCTCCTCTTTTATACAGAAAGTCAGAGGCCAGTTTGATTGGTAATACAAAAGGTAAACCTTTCTACCAATTGGTCATCCCGGAGGGACATCAGAAGAAGGTCCCTCCTATAAGAAAGAATGTAAACATTCTTATATTTACAAAACATTGTTCTTCTGTTTACCAGAAGAAAGTCTGGGAAAGAACTCTTTTTAATATCAACACTTTCAGGCTTGAATCTCAGGACTATACTTTTCACCAACAGACAGACCTCTGGAAATCAGACACTTTCCAATTAGATGGCCACATGCGGATTTAGGAATCTGGGCAATCAGGTTGGTACATGTTTAGTGCAGGGTTTTTCAAAAGCAGATAGAGCATGTCCTTGTTGAAAATCCCTCCTCCAGCAGTAATGAACACAAGGTGCTGTGGCAATGTTCTTTAATTAGTGTGTGCACTTTGTGAGGTGGGATTCTTTTCTTAGCCCTGTTTTATGTCTGGGAAAGCCAAGGTACAAACGAGGCAGCATTTCCCAAGGTTCCATTACGTGCTAGTGCCCAAGCCAGAAACAGACCCTTCTGCTCCTGAATCCCAGTTACTGCTCTAATTATCAGAAAATTCCTCTCCTCTATGGCACAGCCAAGTGGTTCCAATAATAAATACAAGCTGTTTGCAAAGATCAAGTTCATTTTTTCACTGCCTAACCCAAAAAAAATTTAATTTTCAAAATAAGGTTTGGCTTTTCACCAGCGAAAGGATTTTTTTTTCATTATTGTTTTGGTTTTCGATTTTTTTTTTTCTCTCTCTCTTTTAAAAAGCCAAACATTCAATCTGTTCAATACAGGGTTCCCAGGCCAGGAGCACTGCAAATATTGTTACCCCATAAATCTTCATTACTCTTACTATAAATACTTCTGTAATTTGATTTTGTTATTTTTATTACTAAAAATGGCACCTTTAGCAAACCTCAAAATGCTTTCCAGAACTAAGAACTCTGAATCAAATCCTGTAGTCCTGACTTCTGAGAAGAAACACTTTTTAAAAAAAATTGTAGCATTCCTTGGTTTATATACAAAGCAATAAAATTGACTTATAGCTTTCCAACACTGTTTTAATTATGCCAGTCTGTGGTGGTAAAGATAATATTGTTTTACTTAGACACAGTCAGACTGCCATAATGGTATCTTATGTTACCTATTCCTATATGGGAATATGCCAAATCAGGATTAAAAAAAAAAAAAAAAAATTAAACAGTGCCCACTCAAGCTATGTCAGAACAAAAGATTTGTGAAGGAGTTTTAATGCTAACAAAAATTTCTAGCTCATACAGTAATCACTGCTGGGCTAAAAATGAATACAAATGCACACAAAAATGACATTTGTCCTTTTATAAGGGTAGCAGAATATAATTTCTAGCTTTTCTTCTTATATATTTGTTTTCTTAACCTGGAAATTCAGATTCTGTGAAGTCTGGAAGATTCTCAGATGAGTAGAAAGTAACTGAAAATAGTTTTATCCAAGTTTATGAGTGTAAAGACTGATCAGTTGCAAGGAGAAGCAAATGCTATTTAGATCCTTAAATTCTGTTTTTCATTCCTCATTCAGCACAAATGACTAACTAACTTTGCAGAGAAAGGATGCTTTTGTTGAAGAACTGAATTACACCAGCTTCCCATTAAATCCCACCTTGACCAAGAACCAGTACCTCACTATAAATAGGAGAACTGGGAGATAAAAATGACTTAATCCATCTGGAATAGGTCTTTTATCTCTGCTCCCCTCTTGAACTTCATGCCATCAGATGGGGTTGGACACAGTTGATTTTTTATTACAACAACAGGCAACAAGGGAAGCAGTAACAGTAACCTAGGTGCTTTCATGGGTGTTTTTGTTGGGTTTCCTCAGGTCCAGAGCCCTATGCTGAGCAGGCAGGTGTAATTCTGAAAGCAACACCACTCCATGGAAAACCCAGGAGCTTTGGGGCTTCCAAACAATCAAAAGCAGTCAAGGAGATCAAAGTTTTTCACCCTGGGTCTGCTGCAGCACTTGTGGTCCCATTAATCTCCCTGCCACACAAAAGAAGCAAGTTATTAATTTCTTCTGGATGCCTTTGATAGGGACACCATCTCTCTTCCATCAAAGCCAAAGGATACCTGGAAAATTACTTCAGAGGATTTGAAATTATCTCAAATATATCTTCAATACAAAGAACACTGAAATAGGAGAAAATATAGGTTGAAATTTAAAAATTAAAAAACCCACAGAAAACCTTTGTTGAAAAGACCAAGCCTCCTGAAACCTGTTGAACTTTTAGCCTGAAAAAGAGGGTATTTCTACCTTCCCTTCAGTTTTTCAGCATTCATGAAAACAAGAGCAAGATCAAGAAAAACTGTTCCACAGTATTACTGTCCCAGTGTATTACTGTCCCAGAGCCTGATGAAAACCTTGCAAGCAGAAATAAGGAAACTACAATTTACTTCTCAACCCCAAGCCAAAGAGTTCAGACAGCAAGGCTTTATCCTCTTTACATTTTAGAGAAAAGTTTTCAAAATTCCCAATCCACTTCACCTTGATTCCCCGATCTATGTTTGTTGGAATCAAAGAAACAATGTAAATGTTAGACTGATTTCTCTGATTTTTTTTTTCAGTGACAAACCACCTCTAAGAAAGCAGCTCTTGGTAAACTGGACTGTTGGCAATCAAGGAAATATTCAAGTGCCTCTCTCTTCACTGCAATAATCCGTTCAGCTAGCCTCTTTGGAGAAGAACATCCCCCTACTGGCCCCCAAAATAGATACTGTTCCATCAAATCCAGAGAATTTCAGGGATTTATTGCATTTACCCTTCCCAGATAATCTTAGATCAGCCTTACAGACTTAATGTACCCTACAGCGGGCAAAACTCACAGGTATTCCATCCTGGAAGAAGTGTGGATATCACCCCTTCCTTCCTCATTCCTTAGGACTGATTGGGGTTTTTTTAAATGTAAGTGTTAAATCCTTAGAAAATTCCCTTAAGATCATCTATCCAGTAATTGTAACTGTGATGGTCTCATTCACAGAAATGGTGAATTTATTCTGGTTTATTCTGTGCAGTCAGTTCCAGTGCTACGTTGTAAATGCGAAAATTCTTGAGTCCATGGGAGATCTGCAGATGGGACTGGACATTTCTGCAGCCCAGATCCTTGTGCACAGCTATACTTCTCCCACCCATTCAAATTCCCTGCTTCTCATTGCCACTAAATCTCATCCCAAGTCCTGAGGAGCAATCTTTCCTCCCTCAAAGACATGATCCAGTCTCCACATGCATTACCTAGCACATGAACACCACATTCAGGGGGTCTGCTATGGTAAAAAAACCACAAAAACTCCCATGTGAAGCTTCCTGTCTAATAAGGGAAAACCTCGAAAAACTTTCTTGAAATGTGTTTTGCTGGAAGTTCAGCATACCTCCCCATCCTTTCTACAGCAGTGAGAGAACAGATTCAGCCTCTTACCTTCGACCACTGGAATACCATCCTTAGCAAATCCTACCCTTTATCTTTGATTTCTGGATTAAACAAATCCAGTTCCTCCAGCTTCATCCACAGCACCAGTGTTAGACCTCTGGTTGTTCTTTTGGGTCTCCTTTGTTCTCCAGTGTGTCCTTCTCTCCCTCAGTGCACCAACGACTCCCAGAGTGGCACAATTAATCACCCTGTGCTTCACACAACTTTCCTGCTAATATATGCTCGGATAAAAGGTCTTTTTTTTTTCTTTTTTCTTTTTTCTTTTTTTTTTTTCTTTTTTTTTTTTTTTTTTTTTTTTCCCAAAGCATCAACTGTTAAATTGTAGTCCCCTAAAACCTCCACATCAGTCTCTGCTGTGCCACCACTGAGCAAATTCCCATTCCTACAAATCCACTCTGGTTTTCTTTGCTTATCCAAGAAAACCTGATCTACCTGTTCCAGACTTACCAAAAATATATATTATTTCAACTGCACAAGCTTCTGGACAGACAAAAGAGATGAGGGATAGTTCTCTGAGGAGTTTTTTTGGTGCATCTCCAGCACCATCTGGGCAAGGAAAGATTTGTAACTGCTCCAGAAACTCAGCCATGAGTCCCTCAAGTGTAATTTTTCTGATCAGTGACCACTTGTGTGGTTGTGCAAGACCTTTCTAGCCTTCTCCCCTTGATGCTGTGTTTCTAGCTCAGTTTAAAGGCTGCAGGTAGAGCCAAATGTCACATAGCTGGGACCAGACCACCACAAGCTTCTGCTCTGCCACCCCATGCTCAGCTTTGCCATGGCCTCATGACATGGGTGCCATACTCTACACAAGTCCAGTGCAAAATACATAATCAGTGAAGAAAAAACTGAACACTCCACATACTGCTTAGAGCTTGGTCAAGCTGGAGAAAGTGCTTTACAGAAGTGATTAAGAGGAAAGAGTGCTGGTTTAGCCCCTTAACTGCAGGCATCTTTTTGATGTGCTTCAATTAGAAGCCTAAGGTGAAGAGCAGCCCTTCTCCCACACATTCTGCACTGCTACACACATACATGCATAGACACACACAGGTGCCTACGGGAGTGTCAAGGGTGCAACAGAGACTTGTGCCAGCTCCTGCAGTGAAAACTGATCATCTGGTACTGCCATCTTCGAGCCATGCTGTTTTCAGCACTGATGCCCTGATGAATCCACTGTCTCAGAGTCCAGCTTTCCCTCTGTCTCTGACAGCCTTGCACTGTGCCTTCCCCTGTGCTGGCTCCATTCAAACAAGACACTTACATAACCTGCATCTTCTGTGCCATAGAATCCTTTGAACAGACTGGGGTTTGTTTTCAGCAACATCATAACTGTTGTACTGGGCCACTAGCTGAACACTTTGGGATGTTCACTGGTGGGATGGAAAAGCTCATTTATGTACTTTATCTTAAAACATCATTATCATAAGATCCCACAGCTGACCGTGTATGGATTACAAACATCCCAACAGATATCCCAAGAGCTACTCACAATTGAATATCCAGACTCAGGATTAAGTCTGTTCCATGGGATCCATACGGAGGATGTAAACAAACAAGCCTTGCCAGTTAGTAAATTATTCCTGTGAACACCCAGAACACTCTTACTTGACCAACTGACCTTTCCATAAATTCTCTGATGGTGAGTTCCCTATATTACCAAGGAGGAAAAGAAGACACAGCCTTCTTTTTGACTCTATTCCTGGTGAATTACATCCACAATCTGAGATGGCCCTTGCTGAATCCTGGTGAGACACAACAGATTATGATTTGATCCTTGTGGAGGATAGATGAGATCTCCAAAGAATTCCCTCTGAGGAGTGAGTAAGGGCATCCCTCAGTGAAGATATGAAGAGGATAAAAACTACAGAGGAATGGGTATTGACTGATGGTGTGGGAATAGGAATGCAAAACCAGCAAGGGAAGCACATGTGCTTCTAAAGCGCAAAACTGACAGCCCTGGCAATAAATTCCTCTGGCCCCACTTACTCATGGATGTGCTCAGGTGTTCCCCTCACTGAACTCTTTGTGTTGTTGCACACAGTCATTCCACTCAGAAGCCACTGAAGCTGGAAATGCATTCTTTTAAAGCAAAAAGAATGGACTGTCCTCGTCCTTCAATCTTGGCTTTGTCAGGGGATCTCACAAAATAAATATGAACATAGGACTGTCACATAAATGACTGCACTTCTTCTTTAATAGAAGGCAAGAGAGGAAATCAAGTCTCTCCCACTGCACCTTGATTATATACAAGAGACTGGGTCTGGATAAGAGAGCTAGCAGGCACAAATGTATCAATGAGCTTTTACTACAACATCTTTCAAAAATACTACTGGCAGTTAGAAATCAATCAGAAGTTATTTTTACTTCCTGTGGGATCATGAATCATGATCATGAGGAACAGCAAATCATCAAGAAATAAACAAATAAGAATGTCAAATCCACAATAATATGTAAATTGTACATTGAAAAATACTCCAGATCTCTACACCATTTTAACATGCATTATCTTCATCATGAAAAAAGGGATTTGATCAAATTTTAAGACATACCATCTCATGCAATAATGGAAAACAGATTTCAAGGCATATTTACTTCTGGATTACTTTTATTACTTTCAGAAGCTCAGAAGCTATTCCAAACTCAAAGTTTTGGTTTATGTTTTGTTTTGTTTTATTTATCATTTCAATTATCCCTGGCCAAATTAATCCCTGATCTCAGTCCACTGTCTACAGTTGCCTAAGACAAAGGACTGACTTGCACCGCCAAAGACCAACCAAAGGGAAGGTTCTAACACAGTAACATGCAGTACAGAGGTCACAAAACCCATTTAAGTCTGTTTCAAGTTCAAGCTAAAACCAGCAAATTCAAAATAAATTCTCCCAGGCCAGATTCTCAAGATCAAAACTGTAGTGGAATTTCTCAGGGAGCAGGGGCATAATCTGCTCCTGAGTGAGGGTGGTCAACCCAGCCTGAGTTAGTGGGCCAGGTAGTAGGCCTGA
>VZUI01046244.1:0-88885 GCA_013401135.1 Cettia cetti
ATAAAATAAAATAAAATAAAATAAAATAAAATAAAATAAAATAAAATAAAATAAAATAAAATAAAATAAAATAAAGTCTTCTCAAATACGCATATAACAAAGTATAAATAATCCTTCCAGAGGGTAATGCCCTAGTCTGGGGAAGACCAAATGTAAATGGTTTTGTCTTACTTAAAATGTATCATACTTCGCATTTTATCAACTCCAGTACTTCATCCTTTCCAAGAAAGCTTCTACTTCACTTTACATACTTTCTTCAACAGTATTTTCATTTAATTTATTTTGCATTATTTTGTTTAAAAATGCCATCTACCTGTCCTCCAGATGACTGCAGCGGACTGATCCCAGTGCTTATTCCTGGGGATGCTAGCCAGCTCTTGCTATCTGCTCTTCTCTTGCTTGAAAGGTGTGGACTTGCTCCAACTTGCTTTAAACAAGTACAGGCAATTCTTGAGGACCTCCTCAAGTCATAATTCTTAGGTGCCAAGTGGCACCACTGTGAAATGGGGCAACTGTGCTGGCCTGGTCAGCCAGTGCAAGGAGCAGGTTGCTAGTTCAGCTGCAGGGACACCAGTAGGTGATGGGTGGGCTTTGTTTGGCACGGGCTGACATGGAGCTGCCTCTTGCCTCTTGCAGCATTCAACCATCAGAGTCTAGTTCAGCCTATTAACTGACCCAAATAAAAGGACTTTCCTCTCCTGGGGTGAGGGGAAAGAGAGGAGAGAGGGGCCAGCTGTGGGTCTGATTTTCTGAGTTTGTGAAATTTTCAGCCTATTAGTGGCTGATTCTTTCTGTGAGAGAGTTCATTCCTTTCAAGGACGCTGCATGCAAACACCCCTTTGTTTTTCATAGTATTTCTAAGCTATCATAACAACCATGTCACAGATGTTGTCTCTATTATTTAACCAATGAAGAGAAGTGTTGTCTTTACTAACCAATCATGGGGTTCTTTAGCGCAGCATGTTATAAAAGGGCTGCGTGAAACTGAAGAAAA
Source organism: Cettia cetti (assembly GCA_013401135.1). Taxonomy (NCBI): domain Eukaryota; kingdom Metazoa; phylum Chordata; class Aves; order Passeriformes; family Sylviidae; genus Cettia; species Cettia cetti. The sequence goes on from VZUI01046244.1 coordinate 995, forward strand.
AGCCTTCTGAATCTTTCTTCTACCTGGAGTCAAGCTTTTCATTTAAATTTCAGTTTTGTAGCACAGATCAGTCTGTGAGAATGCTTCCTGAGGAAAAGAATTGACTGCTTTATTGAATAAAAATTGATTTAGGCATGGTGCTTAAGGACTCTCTTTCATTAAAACTCAGGAGAAACAACTTCCAGCATTTCTGTCTTCCCTACATTTTGAATTATAACTTTTTGGATGAATGTATTTACTGCCCATTCATTGCCAAAAGCAGGCCACTGTAAGGTTTTTACAGCTAGATATTATTGTTTAATTTAACCAAATCACTATTACCTTGTCTGGCAGGGCTGTTCATTGCACTTGCGGATCTGTGGTTCAGGTTTTGTTAAATATTTGCACTTCTTGTTGTCCACAAGACTGATGTTCTTGTTCATAATCTTTGTGCAAGAGACTGTTGTCTTTCTTTCACCTAGTAAAAAAGAAGCACGTTTGTGAGGAAACCAAGAATATACAAATTGTTAAGGACAGAGATACAGCTATTTCAAATACAGTTTGGCTAAAAGAACTGCAAAACTAGTGTAAGAAATTCAAAACTAGCAGAGAGCCTGAAAGAAATCCTACAGTTTGTAGGAGACACTGTGAGTTTCTAACCTAATCTTTGCACACCACCGTCAAGATTTTTTCTGCTACTCCTGCAACTAGTTATAGGCCAAACCCTTACTCTTACTGGAATAATTTTCTTTTTCAATCACTGAAACCCCAGAACTGAGCAAAGCTTGCAGAAAATTACAAAGAGAAGTATGGTTGTTAATTACTACATAAAATGAGGAAAGAAATGACAAATTGTGGCCAGCACCCAGATAAAGGGAATCAGCATGTGCATCCTTGAGCAGAGTGCCTGCACTATTTCCCGTGAACTAAAGAGGCCACATGACCTGATCTGCAGGGTGAGAAAACCATTTAGGAAGCTGCATCTTGCTGCAGAGATCCAATGCATGCTCTGTACAGACTCCTTGTCCTGGAGCATGGCCTGGAGCACTGGTGTCTCTTTAACATGGAAGCACTAGAATTTAGAATTTGGTGTAATAAGAACCACAAGCAGTAACTTGCAAATAGACTGGAGCCTAAATTTTAGAAAACTAGCAATCCTTGAATTCAGGGTGTCAGTCAGAAGAAAACAGGTTCATAACCATTTGTTCTTAAAATTACTTTTACTCTGTCTGGCAAAGAGGCTGCATGCATGAGCAAGGCAGACTTAAGCATGAACATTCACCAGAGGACAAAAATGAGCCTGTGGATGGAGCAGTTAAGTTACAAATGCATGCATTATGTGCATGACCACCACTGAAATTTTACACAGCACTTATGCACATGAGAGCACATGCAACTAATCTATCATATCACAGTGTTTGAAATGTTTGACAATTCTTTCTGCACTTATATATACATCTATGTATTCATATCTCTCCCACATAAAGAAAGCTTTTCTGCAACACAGGAGGTCGCAGACCAGTTACATACATAAAAATACACAAAACCACTCAGCTTCATCAATACTTTTATCTTGACACACACTTTGAGCATTTAAGCAGAACAATTGATAATTGTTATATTATTTATTCAGATTAATCAAAATATTGATGCTAAATTTTAATCACAATACTTAGGATAAAAGCTGTAGTATTTTAATTTCATTATTGCTTGACATTTAGGCCAGAAAGTAAAAGAAAGGTAAAAATAGTTTTGTCTAAAGTAAGAAAAATCTTTCAGTAGTATTTCAGAATATTTATCTTCTAGAAAACTTTGTAATAACTCAACTATTTTAGACAATAACATAAAATGAAGGCCAGTCACAACATAAAAAAAATTTACAAGCATTAGCATAAAACATTTAAATATTTATTTAAGCATTAATGGAGAATAAATTACTAACATACTGCATTTTAACATTTCTGCAGATAATAGAAATATTTAGAAATATCTGGGCAATAATGACAGATTGTAGTAGCATTAAAATTATTCTAAAAGTACATCAGGAAACTGTAAAAACTTTGAATTCACAAGTAAACAGGGAGGCACTATTAAGAATCAGAGGATGCTACTAGCACCATGAACAAAATACCTTCTAGGGAAGAAGCTTTCTTACCAAACCACAAAAAGCATGTTTATGGAAACTACAGCAATCTTTCATGACACTAGGATTGTTCGTTCACATAGTCAGAGGAGCTAGAACACTGTGTTCTTTATGCTGATGTTATGAGAAAGAAAAACATTTCCAGGCTTTCCTATTCAATCACAAGGTGCAGGGCAGTTTTCAGAACTGTTGATCAGAGCAGCCATGACTGTTAAGGTTTTCAGCATGAAAGACAGGTATCAAAAATCAAAACAGTGTTCACAGGCTGACTAATTGCAAATGGTATGAACAAATCACTGTACACTGCATTTATTAAAAAAAAACCCTCTCTGAAGTGTTTTTTAAGTGTAATTATCATTTTAAATAACATCTTACAGAAAATAGTTTGAAATTCTTTTGTTACATCAATACTGTTCATATTCCAATATTTGTTTTCAGAATAATTCTTCCAAAATCACATTTTTTAATTGTTAATAAACATAGGGAAAATATCACATCAGCATACTAATATCTGCTGTTGTCATATCTGTTCCATATGTTTCTGGATCATCCTCAACTCATGTTACTAACTGTACTTATTTGATCTGAGACTGGGATTCAGTTTTTCTGTGGTTTGAAATGTCTCTTACAGATCATGTCTCTTACAGATCATTTATCTTCAGTAGTTCCAAATACAGAGTGGAATGCAATTTCTATTCTTGTTCTAGCTCTTGCACTTGTATTTCTTCTTGGAAACTGTGTCCTGAATTTGCTCCTTTACTACCATCTTTTGCTTCTTTTTAATATTTAGTATGACTCTTTTCCTAGAGCCATCACAGTATTTTTAATGCAATCAGAAAGCATGAGACTGATGCATGTCTACATTGTATGGAAATATACAAGACACAATGAGGGTATTAGTATTAAATATACAACACTGACCATCAGAATTGTAATTATATATATGCAGTGCCTATATATATATAGGTGTATGCATATTGCATACACATATTTGCACTGCGTATATACATGCATGTTGTATACACATATTCATTTTTGATATATGTGTGTTTGTGTTTGGAAATATTTTTTTTGTTTTACCTCCTCCACATACAGCATCACAGTCTTCCCAAGTAGAATGTGTCCACATGAAAAGGGGCTCTGGTACTTTAGAACTTTGATTTTCAGGGAGAGGATCCAGTGGGATTGTGTATTCATAGTGTAAACCATAGCTCTGGTCATGGAAGAGCAGCACCTGCAAGATACAAAGAAGGAAAACCTTCCTACATACACACAAACTCCAAACTCCAAGGAGATTATCTTGAAAAGAACAACAGAATGACTTGATGCGCTACTGCCTTTCAGCCCTCCTAATGGATTTGCTAAAAGAAATTAATTGGAGTATTCAAATCAATCCAATAGGAAAAATATTTTGCTTTATTAAGAAAACTCCTTTAATTTAAAAGACTTGAATTGTGAAGTACTTCCCAACCATCGCTCCTCTCCCTCTTTATGGTGGCTATTAACTTTTCCTCTCCTACACTGAAATGCATCAAAACTCGACTTTTTCATGGAAAACTTGGTGATTGCAATTCTGAAATGGTGATGATGTGCTATAGTCAGCCAGGATTAAAACCACCTGAAATAATTTGAATCTCTCTTCTTACCTGGCACATCAGCTTTTTATGACATTTGTAGGAATGCTGAGACCTTTAATCTTGCCCAAACAACATAAAGATTGCTCTTGGATTTAAATGCATGTTTTTACAAGCAGGCTAACAGATCTCTCTCTCCTCATACCCCCGACTACCCCTTACCACTTTTGTAGATACACATGTAAACACAAAAGCAGGTGTATCTTATATAGAACTCATTCCCTTGAGGAGTCTGGAAAAAATATTAGTTACTATACTATATCACAGGAATCAAGTAAAAAAACTCGAACTGTCATACCAGTAAATGTAAAGGTGATGTTGTGGGTCCTTTGGCTGATATTTTCTCCCAGAGACCTCTCCGAACATAATGGACTGTGGTCCCAGCAATATTGAATGTTCCAGAATGCTCTATCTTCCAATCACTATTGATTGACTGTTTTCCAGCATCCCTAAGAGCTGCAAAATACATGAAAAAAAAAGCCCAATATAAAAGGTGCCTGTTCAGTACTGATTTTTTTCTCTCACTTCCTGTTCAGCTAATTTAATAAGTAGGTGAAATTCATGTAACTGATTGCAAAGGTGTTTAGGGATCCTACTGGTACATGAACTTCAGTTGGTATGTGCTTCAGAAGCACCTTCTGGAGGGAATGCCTGGCCAAATCATGTGCATTTAACATTACTTGAAGTTACTGTCAAGAGTTTTAATGCCTGAGAAGACTATAGGCTCTAGCAAAATTCATAATTTGAACACTGAATTACTTTAAGGCAAAGGGAACTATTCCCAGGGTGGCTATTTCTATAATCCAAAAAAGCATGGGAAACACAATTTTCATGAGAGACTCTCAAGATTTGTTGACCTAGGCTAAAACTTAAAAAAAAAATCTACTTCAGAATTCTTTCTTCTCTAATAACTACACTTTCCTTTTCTGCACCTTAGAATGCGATAAGACTTTATACACTTTCAGCACGTGCTTCTAACAAATAAGAAAAGCTTGTTCTTTTTGCATGAATCATTTCTCCTGCTGACCTAATTTATATTTAAAAGTATGATCAAGCCAGGTAAGATATAGTGAGAACAAAGTATTTTACATTAGTTTTCTACAGTAAATGGAATAGATTCTTCTGTGAATGATTTGTAATTTTATTTTGTTTTACTTTATTCTATTTTCTTCCAATCAGTTCTGAATAGTCATGTGAAACAGACTTTAAGACACCTTCTGTACAAGAAGTTTTACACATTTGACTTCATTGAAATTGCATGTTTGGCATCAGATTGTTGTAAGAGAACCTCTACATGTTCCAAAATTTCCCTTTTTAAAGTTGTAAGTTAATGTGAGTCACTCCTGTAATCATGTCCTCTCCTATTCATATTTATACTGTTATGTTTTGTTTCTATGGGAAACAATGGCAACAGGCCTATGGACTGGCAGGAATCCAACTGAGTAAGACACCGCTGATGTGTACCACTGCAGCACTGTGTAATAGATGTTAAGACTATAAAATCCATTAACACTGTGTAACAGTCTTGTACTAAAAGGAACCAGTGATTATACAAGAGTTAAAAACTGGTATTTTAAGTTTAAGCATTCGATTTTTAATGGTCATTAAGTTCTATTTAGTGTTCAAACTGTTGGAGCTAATCCTATTCTTGGTGGAGAAATTAAAAAAAATGTACTCGAACATGCCAAGGTCCAGCTGGGTCATGCTGCTCAGATGGAGCAGCATCCTCTCCCCAGAGAGCAGCAGAAATCTTTCTGGTCTTGAAAATGAATGCGTGTGCCATAGCATGCAGACATGTGCAGGAAACTGGAATACCAGCTCAGAATACAGAAATATGCCAGGTCTTGCATTTTCTGCTTTCAGTTTCCTCATATGAGCCACTGGTATTAGACAAAGTCAGAAAGCATGTCCTCAAGCCTTAAATTTGGACTTGGATTCAGGTAGTGCAGCTTCTGTTCTTGACTCTGTCACACCCCATTTTGTAAGCAACTTCTCCAAGTTTTATTCCATACTGCACATGAATTCCTATTCTTAACTTTTGACAGAGGACATTGGTCTGTACAAAGTAACCCAAAATAGGAAGAGCATTCATAACACATTACTCTCTCTCAGGTAATTCAAGCAATACACCTACAACTGAAAAAACAACCAAAGAAAACTTGGACTGGGAAAGCCTCCTACAACTGTAACTATAACCACAATTTCAGTGCTAAACCAAGGGGACTAATTACTACTGTATCTCTGTAGAGCATATAACAGCCATCATAACAATGGCATGAAAGTGATGGTGATGAATACAATGTATTTTTTAATTACTGTGCCAGGACTATACACTCTTCCAATTATAATGAGGTGTGAGAGGCTACACAGCCAGAAAGATACAATAAATCATAATGCAGCTACTGCATCTCCCATTTCTCAGTGGGGAGCAGCAGTGTCCTGGTTCTGGCCCTCCACTGGGTAAATCAGTACCTATTAATTTTTTTTTTTTTTTAATATGGATAAATCACTTTATTGCGTTACCTTAGTGAATTTGGTTTTCTGCTTTGTCCAAAATATAGTCATATTTTCAGAAAATTGTCAAAGTAATGCCACTGTGAATGACCCCAATTTTTCCATAGAAAATGTAAAAGACATCCAAAATTAAATTCTAAATTAAAGTACATTCACTAATATTTTTTGTCAAGGAAGTAATTGCTTCACTTCCATTCAGGTTATCAGGTGTCCCTTAAGAACCTTAAGACATGAGATTTAAGTAATTTCTCAAAAAAAGCAGGGCTAGGGCTGACTGATTGCTAGTTGCCAGTTCATTATCCTATCCTCTTCAAAAATGGTGCAATAGTCCCTTTTCTTCAGCCACCGAGGACTTCAATGGGCTGCCATGATTTTTCAAATACACTTGGTAACTACATTAGCAAGTCCCCTCAGGACCACGGGATGCATCTCATTAGGTCCCATATATTTTTGTATGTTCAGGTTCCTTGTGTGGTCTTAAACCTGATCTATGATGAGAGAACTTCATTCCACCATTCCCTGCCCTGATGTTGAGGGACTTGAAAGATGTGGAGAAAGTGTTTACCACTGAAGCTGAGGCAAAAACTGTGAGGCACTGCAGCCTTCTCCATGGCCATCGTCATTAGTTTTTCCTGTCTTATTTTTCAGTGGGTGTTGTGGGTATGTATTTCCTTTATTCTTCCCTTTCTGACAAAAAAACCTGTAGAAACCCTTATTAATCTCCCCATTCCTTGCCAAAATCAAGGCACTACCTGTGCCCTCGTTTTCCTGAATGTATCCCCACATATATGAGCATCACCCCTATATACTTTCCCAGGTTCCTCTGCCTGCTCCTTCCCTTCTTACACTTTAGTTTGACCAGGAGGTCCTTACTCACCCATGCTATTCTCCTGCCTTCCTTGCCTGATTTCTTATATGTTGGAATAATCAAGAGCTTTTGCAACCTAGGAAAAACTATTATCCTCAACTGTTATTAAAAACTATTATCCTAAATCTTTAAAGAGCTGTCAGCCCTGTTTTGCTCCTGTATACCCAAGAGCAGTTTCCCAAGCAGTACCATCTATCAATTCCTTAGACAAATGAAAGATGCTCTCATAAAGTCCTGGCTTTAGTCTTCCCCTGGCCCCTATCCCTAAAAATCATGAGTTCCAGCAGGCCACAGTCATTGCAGTCTAGGCTGCCACCAAACTCTCCACATAGTTCATCTGTGTTGGGAAGCAACCAACAAGGTCCAGGAGCACTATTACTCTGGTCTATAATTTCAATTAAGAAATTATCCTCGATAGACTTCAAGAGTCTCCTGAGCTGTTGACAGCTTGGTGTGCTGTTTTTCCAGCAGATATCAGGTTACTGAAATTCCCAGATCAGAGACTGCAAGCATGATGATTCCTGTAGCTGAAGTAAGAGCACTTTATCAACAGACTCTGATTGCTTAGGCAGCCTGTTGTAACCCCCAACAAAGAAGTTTCTTTTGTTGGCCTGGCCTGTAATTCTTACGCATAGGCTCTCAACCATTTCCTATGGACCTCTGTATATGAAAAGAAAACATGTTTAGTCTCAGCGGACTCTGGTCTCTGCTTTGCTCTGGGTGGCAGGGGAGAGATGGGACCAGGTTCACAACTGGCTTCCCTTGAAATCTGGAATTACACTCTCTGCAAAGTTTGCACAGGTCTGGTTCTATGTATTTTTAAACTATTAACATTGTCAGAAATGAGAGATTCAAAAATTTTCAGACACCATATGCTTTCCCACATGCTCCTGTCTCAAAATGTGGCCCAACATGCTCTTTTTTTAACTAGGAAGCATTTTATGAAAGAAATCACATGGAACACAACACACCTGTAGCCTGAATGCCTCTAAGAGCATTGGCAATTATAATGTCATACTGTGTTACACTGCAGATCCGAAGGGTCTATATTGTGGAGGTAGCCTAATCACATATCTGAGAATAATGACAGCTAATCCACTTCTCTAGTTCAGCTGAAAATGAACAGTTTCTCTCATTTTTGATCAGCAAAAAAGAATTCCGCAGTTCTATAGTTATATTACACTAACCCATCACATTATTTCATTATAAAGCCTGGACCTCTCATGCTGTTATTCAAGTGTCTCATGAATGAGCTCTCTAATTTCAATGTTTAGGGCTTCTAAGACAGAAGTAGTAGTAGTAGTTTTAATTTTCCTTTTTGTGTTCTATATTAAAAATGGTTTTTGAAAACTTTTAACACTTCCCAAATATAAATGAAAATTTAGCAACAGAAAAGGTATTATACCATAGGGATTTAAATAATTCTTGAAACTTTTTATAGCTGTTCTTGTAATTTTTTTTTTAAGTATCTGATAGTGAACCAAGTCTCAAAAATGGTTATAAACTGCAAGTTCAGTCTTTAAAAATAAATAACAAAGTTGTATCTAAAAATAATAATTTTTCATTCTGAAATTATTATGTTAATGCTTTAGGAAATAGTCTTTACTTAAATAAACACTCCCCATCCACTATACTGCTACATGTAATTCCTACTCTTGAATACTGTACTGATAAAACAAGGATCACAAACTCTTGTGCTATGTCCAACGTAATTGGAAATTACAGGGAGGAATACCTAGTTTAGCTGTATCACTGCTTCTGCTTCTCCGCAGGTGAGAAGAGACAGGACAGTTGTCAACATGTCAATTGGTTCAATAAACACAGCTGCAACTTTTACCTTGCCTGTTCCTCTGTGATACCAGAGCTCTTTTTCCATGGTCAGTGTTGATAGACTTCACAAAGAAGCCATCTGCTCTGAGTACTTGCTTCAACGGCACAATTATCCAATGATGCTGCTAGTGTGGGCTGTAGTTCTAATAATTAATTTAGCAAAATCACTCCAGTTTCCAGATCATAATGATTCTGTTTCCCAACTACCAAGTAAATCCAGAGAAGGGCATTGTATTTTGACTCCTTCTGTATTTGACCAGCGCTGTACAACAATGATCAAATCTTCCTTCAGCTAAAATTGCCTTCTAAGCAACAACTACTAAGGTATGTTGGAATACACTGTATTTACACTTTATCTCCAATTACACAATTATTATTAGTGTAGTGAGCTATATTATCTCCAAAGCTTATTCTAAAATATGTTTATGACAATTAGTAAAACAGAAATAGAGTTGGCCTGCCTTGACTAATTTCAAGTACAGAATCGAGTAAGGTGCCATATAAAAGTAGCATAAAGAACTACAAGATAGAAAACCAATCACAAACATGAAAGAATTTAATCTGTTTTACCTTTCCCATTTTTAACTATGGTATTGTGAAGAATGTTGTTTCTAAGATTAAAAACCTAAGCTCTCACTCCAAAACTTTCATTATGCTATGCCTATTCAAAAATCATTCCTTTGCAATTCCGATTCTGATGCTTTTAAAATAACCTATAAATGGAAAAAGTTTAAATACTTTGTGCTAGTAAAAAAAAAAAAAAAAAAAAAAAAAAAAAAAAAAGTGCAACAACACAGGTTTAATTCAAGATATGGCCACAAAGGCTTACCAAAATAAAAAAATAACCTACAAAGGTGTAGAGCTCAACAAAACATATTGCACAGAAATACTGGCTGATCCTCATTCAGACATAAACCAGTAAAATTAATGAAAACAAAATTAAAGTAACAAACAACTGGGAGCTAACTGGCAACTTTCACAAATGAGCATCATGATTGATATTATTTCATGGGAATAAAAACCATTTCATTCTTTTTGCCTTTTGTGGGGTAATTTTTTGGGAGTTAAATTGGTTTGCTACTTATGAAGAAGGAATAAATTTCCCTAAATGTAAATGCCAACCTTTTTTTTTTTTTGTATTATTCAAAAAATAGAAAATAATAGTATTTCTATTCTCCACATATGTCAATAGAAAGACAAACTCCACTGTTGTTTTAACACTCTCATGTACCTACGTCTATGGTTCATTGAGGAAAAATTAAATATTCCAGATCTCTAAACCTCTTGGGAAGGTTCAAGCCTGAAAGCAAACCAGCTGTCACCCACTGATAACCTAAACTGTCGTAATTAAGATTCACCATCCTCAACATTCTCTCAATTGAAGTACTGAGAATATTCAAACATTTCTTAAAATGTAAATATTACTTATGAACTTAACTAAGAACAATGACCAAACCAGGGAATTTTTCATATCATTGTCCTATTTCGCACACTGTCTCTCTCCCTATTTAAATTTCAGAACTGCACAAAACAACACCAATAATATTTCATATAGTTGCTTCAACTCTGTAATAATAATGGTAACAATGTCCTACACAACTTCTTTAGATCTCATTAAAAGATAAACACTTTCTTTTTAATCAATGAAAGACAATTTCATTTAAAAATGGAAAAACTAAAAGAAAAAAATCACTGTGATAAAGTTTGTCCATTAGAAGATTCAGACAATTCAAAATAGTGCAAAGAAATACTTTCCTGCTTTTTCAGTCTAATTTTAGTATTTCTGTTTGACTTTGTCAGTGAATATGTTGCCCAGTGTTTGTTTTCTTGTGGTGTGAGCACAAGTTTTTTATGTTTGAGAATAAAATTATTTTCAGTAGTTTCAATGTGCTTTCCATATCAAAAGTTTAAAATTTGCACATTTTTTACATAATCTAAATATAGTGTTTGAAATATTATCTAAAAAAGATGAGACAAAAGTCCAAAACAAAACCTATATTAAAAATGGTTTCAGAATAATCTGTTCAGTTCCTTAGACAAGTTCTTCATAGATCTATTTTTCTACTCAGAGATTTGTTCAATGACAATAGCATGTTTAGCTGGCACTTTTTAGTGTTGAGCAAAACAGAACACTAAAACATATTTAATATTTACCTAAATAACTGTGAGCTGGTTTTTCTTCCACAACTTTGATTCTCCTTGCTCCTGCAGGTATCACCAAAGCTTCCACATAACCTAAACATAAGACCAGATGTCCCAAGTTAAATAAAAAACAGAAAAGCATAGAAAAGTATATTTTGTATATTTCCTCATTTCTTCTCCCCTATTTTGCTTTGTAAATGTAATAAGATTTATACAGCAATATTTTGAAGATTCTTGCAAAATTGAAGAAAAGCTATGGAACCGTACATTTTATGTAATATATGTACAATACTATATGATTAAAGAGTATGGCACAGTAAAACATAGCAATTACTAGTGAGGCTTGAAGACTGGGGCTGGAGCAGGTGAAGTTATTTCTGGCTAAGTAGTTCAGTGTCATTATGACCACCAGATAACTATAAAAGAATTCCAGCTTCACTCAGCATGAAAGGACAAATGGTATCGCACTAAAAGCAAAGCATCCTCCCGCTGCTTGGTTTTTAGCTTATGTATTTTTTTTCTCCATCTCCTTCTTCTTGATTTAGCATATTCAAACCCTGTTATGATAGGCTTTGGTTTTGAAATCTACTATTAACTATTTGCTTCAAATTGAGATTGTCTCTTGATAGTGTGGGACTAAGACAGGATGTTCAAAAATTTGCTTTAAGTAAAACATGGTGGAAAAGCAATGCACAGGCAGAAATGTCATTATTAAATAAACACATATTTTAGATTATCCAGGTAAACTTCACAACGGGAAAAAAATATACCCATCTTTTATTATGTGTAGTTATGTGATATTCTATAACAAAATAAAAAAGACAACAAAAATGATCCTGAAACATGAAAACAAAAGCAGCATCTTTAATTTATGTAAGTTAATAATGCTTTCTAAATATTGCTTACAGCTTCTTGAGAAGGAAAATAACTTACAAGGGTGTTAAAATGACAATACCATTATATTGAGGATTGATACAGCACCCCAAAAAAACTTGAAAGTGTATGAATATTCACATTAGCAATAGAAGAGAGCTGACATAATGTGATTTTATTAGCAGCAACCTTCTTTGCTGTTGTTTTTTGTATCTTGTAGTCCTCCAGACCCATCTGGGATTTGGGATCCTTGCTTTGCCTTAAATTCCACTTCAAAGGGCCAGACATAAATATTTGAAGACTATGCCTAACTTTGCCCTCTTGCCTAAAGTATTATACTTCAGTCTAAAATCCACTTAAGTCCTTTATTTTTCAAACATACACTGTCTGCTTCTAATTACTTCTTAGTATTTTTGATGTGATTTACTTACCACCCTTAAATTCTGCACATTTTCTACTCAAGAAACTGAAAGTGTAATGGCAAACATGCTGAGAGTTGGTCAAATGCTGTTTCAAAGACTTGTATACATGGTGCAAGATGCACATTGTTAGGATTTCAATTCTCTACTCTGTCAACATTACTGTGCTGGAACCAGTAAGTTATTCCCTTTACAGGACAGATCACAGCAGCATTTGGATAGCTCATGTTCATTTTGCATTAGAAAATCTACTGGCTTGCTATGATATGTTATTATTAGTATAAAATAATGAGTAATGAAGAGGTATTATACTTTTTTTGTGCATTCAGCTTTATGATTTTTCACTGCCTGGCTTAGTTTAGAAACATTAGTCTAGATTAAAAAAAATAATAATTTGGATATTAATTTTGAAGAACACCAAATGAATCTAAACACTAAAAGAATTCACAACACTATATTTGGTAAAATATCTTTAAAAAGCTAGATCTAAATTTCTTTTGAAGGTTTGCATAATTTTAAGAAACACAGCTTTTTAAATTTCCCAATGCTCCAAGTAATCAAAACACTACTAATTTCCTTAGTACTAGAAATAAACAAACAGACATTACCTGCTCCTCTGGTATGGTTAAAATCACCTTTAATAACTTTGCATGACTTTCCATTACCATTGCATATACCACAATGATCTTCACGAGCCAGAGATCCTAATATACCATCACAGCCAAATTTCTGTGGGAGAAGAAAATAAAAGCTGTTGAGACACAGGCCACATTTCTCATGAAGTAGCTTTCAGTATCAGGTACCTCACCCTTCTGCAAGATGCCTAGCCAGTATGGCCCAGCCCTGCTGAGAATGAGGGTTGCACTAGCTCATGGCAGAGATCCATCCCTGTGACTCCATGTAGATTGCTGTATTCACTCTGCTCTCCAAGAGAAACACAACTGCATTCCCATCCCCTGGTGAGACCTGTGGCACACCAGACTGTGCAACTCACAACCCACAGGCCTTTTCACTAAGAGAATGCAATGTGCCTCTCCTGCTTTCTACTCATAATATGAATTGTTCTTTGTTATACCCACAATGGTAAAGTAGCATTAATATCAGCCTAAGGACTTACTCTGAATAGGGCATAAACAGGTCTATAATATGTAAGTATAGATTATATCCATGTTTTGCTAAAAATCATTCCGTTTAAAACAAGTTTACTCAAGCATCTCCACGTTAGACACATTTCTATGAATTAATATCAGGGGTAGCTTGACAACAGCAATAAAATTAATACATGCCGGCCTGATATGAAATAAAAACCTTTAAAAGTCTTAAAACATATATGTGCTTGGTATATGCCTCTATATCCAGGTTCAAAACAATTAATTCATACCTGGCATCTACCATCTGCACAGACATCTAGCCCATGCTGGCCACAGGAAGTCCCATCCATCACCTTTTCTGTTAGAAGAACAGGTTGATCCTTTCCAGCCGGTGAACAGAATAAAGCACACGGCTTCTCTGTAGCAGCAATGGGGGGAAAAACACATGTTATTGAACAAAGGAAACATCAGACACAGAATTATCATCAACACTATTGTTAAAACTAATATTTGCTTATGTGTGGCATGCATCTACATTAGCATAAGAAGTTATCTTAGGCACAGAGAAAACAAAAAATATTTTGATTAATTTCTTATCTGTTTGAAAAACTTGAGATCTTGTCTTCCTGTACCATGCTGTTGCTATAATCTTGGCCTACATAGTACTCATGTCATGCTTGTTGCTGCAATTAAGAGTACACATTATGGCTGTTGGAATATCTTGGTTGTAATCTATACTTTCATTCTCCTATATTTTTAACAGATAATAAATATTGGTTAAAAAAGAAACACTTTACAGACTTTCTAAGAGTGCAGGTCAAGGAGAAAAAATGAAGTAACTGATACACCCTGAGAAGAAAAATACATGAATTTGCAAAGTTCATATTAAAAAAAAAAACAAAACCAAAACCAAAAAACAAAAACACCCCCAAAGAACCCCTGAAAACATTATTCCTAATATTTTTACGAAGTCTAACCAATTTTCTAATAAATTTCTAAAACATTCTGTAAATCATTTCTAATTATGAAAGAGCATAGAAATGTAGTAATATCCTATATATCAATGTATTCCTAATGGCCACATTTATAAACAACGGAGTTTGTTTCACCACTGTGAAAGTAACAGTGAATAGAAGAAACTAAGTCTCTTCTCAGTGGTCAATTGAGTACAAAATGATGGATTTTTTCATATCTTTGTTAACTAATGAACTGACTCAGAATTTTTTCCTAAGTTTGTTGCAGATTTTTAAAAGGATAAAAGTCAATCTGGAACCTGAAACTGATTTCACTTGGACACAACCTGTGCCACTCTGACTTCATACTGACTTCTAGATTCCTGGAGTGCATTTTTATTAGTAAATTAAACAGTTCCAGGAAACATTCAGGGGCACTGGAATTCTACTGTCTATACAGCTGAACTGGAAAACAGTCTATGCCACATTTTTTTGCATGTGCTAACTAGCACCAGCTCAGTCTAGACTGGAAATTGCCATCTGCAAAGGACTGTTTTCAAAAAAAGTGGTTTTAGCATGCAAGGAGTAGAAAAGTACAGACAGAGGAGTTTTGTGCCAGCTGACTTACACAACAAAGCGTGGTCTGGGCACATTTAAATTAGTAAAATTGACAGAGCCTCAGGGCATCACTAGAGGACCGGTACAAACAGATGTGAGCTCTTCTGCCAACATGTGAAGCTAGTCAGACACAAGCCATTTCCAGCTAAAAAGCTGCCTGAGTTTGTGCCCTCTGCATTCCAGTTATACTCCTTAAATAGTAACCTCAAAGTTCCCTGAGGGGAACTGTGGACTTTAAGCATGTATCAGCATTTTAAAGGAATACATAATTGATGACCTAAACATTATTTTAAAGACAGTGAACTCAAAGAGACAGCAACTAAACAACACCGGACAACTTGAAACTACAGGAGATCTCATACAGCAACTATTCTGGACACGGTTCACAGTTAGTGTCCACTAAGAGAGCAAACAATTAAGGATTTGAGAATAATGTATACTGGGATACTGGCACTTTCTGGCTGGTCAACTTTTGTTTCTCCTGAGGGACACCTCAAGATGACAGGATCACTCAGAACAAATTTAGATGAAAGCAACCATCTGTAGTCATTAACATGGTACAGGAGAGTGTCAACATTTTTTCATCTGAATGAAATCACATTATTCAAAGCCAGACTTAAAGATTTAGATCCTTTAGGATATAAATCATGTGTTCTTGTGCTAAAATGAAATTTAGTAAAACAAACCAAAACTAATTTACTTGATAGGCACCTATGTAATAGTTGGAGAGAGTTCTTTTTACAATGAAATGAGCTAACATGCAAACCTAATGAAAACAGAATCACAAGTTTTCCCTTTGGCACCTTGAGAAAAGGCTTAGAAGAAAACCACCTTCCTGAGTTGGGCATATATTATCATATGTGGATTGTGAAACAGTCTCCTATGCTTTCTAATGTTTTCTGATAAATTGTTGCAAGGGTAAAAAAAAATTACTTCTAATTAAGTCCTTAAAATTTGGTAGCATACATTTACAGTACTGCAGTGTCATTCTATGGTTTTCTTTATTACAGCTTCCTATGATTTTCTGAAGTTGTCAAGTCAAATGTTGTCATAACTGATGTGTTTTTGTTGTGCTGTTTCCCTTGTTTTTAATTTAAATAAATTAAAACACAAAAATGTACAGAAAATCCAGTGGGGTTGAAATTACTGATCACTTTTCCAGCAAGAAGGAATTTATTTTCTAGACATTGATGTTCTACACCAACATTATTGTTGCAGATAATGTAAGTCTGATCTTACTACACTCCCACTTCAGCATTTTCCTAATGATATGGTATGTAAGCAAGTTCATTGCACAGGAGCATGCATACAGTATGTCCGTACTTTCCATGCAATAGGTATTAGGATTTACAGAAATCTTACTTTAGTTTACAGCATACGTTATCTACACATTGCTACTAAATCAAACACTGATATGTGAAATACAATATTAACCTAGATGTTCTCTCCTTCCTCTAAAACAAAGGCTCACAATAACTGCATTGTCTTTTTGGCTTTGTAGGTAAAAAATATAACTGATATGTGTGTGTTTAATGATGGAGCATTATTCCAGAAAGCTGTACTTCTGAGCCACTTAGTACTACAATTCTGATTAAAAAGGAAAAAGCTGACTGGATTTTCATTCAAATGTAGTCATTACCTATTAAGAAGAACAAATTTAATAGGAATAAAAGACAAAGTATTCTAGAGTATATGAAAGTACCACTAGATCATGTCTATGAAATTAAAATAATTTACCAAAAATACTGGGCTTGAGGTTTGTTTGCTTTAGTTATATCTTTCTTGATTAACAACAAGATCAGCACATTATAAGCCTTATAAGCAGATTATAAGAACAAGGGAGATGGTTTATACTTACCATCATTAATGACAGCTTGCCACTGGTGCACATGTTTCTGATATGAAGATCTGACACTGAAAGCTTGACACTGCCAGTCCCTAAAGGCAGGCACACCAGCAGGACAAGAAGGATTTTCACATACCCTATACTGCATTGTGGGCCCATGACACTCTCCTTCAACGCCTGAACTAGAAAAGATGGCATAAATACAACCCTTTACTGTTGGCAATATTTTGTCAAACTCAAGTATAGTTTACTTACGCTAGACACAAATTAAAAAGAGCAGGGTATTCTGTTGACACTTAGCATTCAAAAATCACCCACAAAAAACTGAAGTCCCAGAACAAAACATGTTTGCCTTCTCCTTGTACTGGTTACATTATATATAAGAAGGTGCTAAGCCATAATTTCCACTTAGCCCCAAGAAAGCACTAGGATTAGTAGGAGTTCAGTCAGGAGAACCTCAGGTGCCTTTGATTTAATTGAGATTATTTTCCTCTATCTGGGCTGAGCCAAAGGGGCTACTGTAAGGAAGCAAAATCTGCAGATTTGCAGCCTCTCCTTTTTCTGTAAGTGGGTGTTACAGGTTCAGACAAATGCTTTGTTTCCTTCTGGTCACTGCAGTTGTGCTTGCAGGTCCTAATGAACAAATGCAAAAGGAGAGAGAACTGCAGGAAGTGGAGCTAATTATTTGGAACCTTGCCTGGAAAAATGAATTAATGAGCATGAAATTAAGACATCCATAAATTCCACAAATAGCTTTAAGGTATACAGCTGAAAATGATGTTTGGATGGTATGAACTATGAAAGAATTCTGCATATCAAAATTTCTTTTAGATCCCCATGAATTGTGTAGCCATATCCAACCTTTCGTCAAAATTCTTTATGCAAATTTATCTTTTTAAAACACCCAGTCTATCTTACCCCAAAATCTGCTATATAGTCTTCCATAATCCTTCATTTCTCCTTTTGTATTATTTTTTTTTAAACCATTGACTTGACTCCTATTCACTCTGGTTTAGTTTTCCATTATTTGCCTTACTTCCTCTACTCTGTTCCCATTCCTGTGCCTATATTTTATTTTCTTATACTTAGTGTATAAATGACCCACAAAAATCCAATTAGTACTGAGTAATTAAAATGAAAACACCTTTTAGCTAGTCACTGAGATATAGTGAAAGAAATTCACTAAGATATAGTGAAAGAAATTCACTGAGATATAGTGAAAGAAATTATCTCAGTGAAATTCACTGAGATATAGTGAAAGAAATTATCCAACGTAAAAACCTCTTTATCCCCAAAGGCAGAAGGTTTTCATTTTAAAAAGATAGGGAATCTAAATTCTGCTTCCTGACAGTCTATCTAACTGTCTGAGAAACTGGTAGAAAGATCTCTTTGTAAACCTTTCAGTTCTTTGATTCTCCAGATGAGATGCAGAAGTCAATCTTCTCTAGTTAAAAAATTTGAAGACTAGAATTATGCACTGACAAGCTGCAAGTCAGAAATTGTGAATTTAAGTTTCTGTTGCTTCTTCAGGTAAAGCTTAAGAAGGAAGATTAATTCTTCTGTTAATATTATCTAGGGCCTTGACAGAAGCAGAAAAGATGAAAAATAGTGTTGCCATGCAATAAAATATCTGAAATACCTACTCTTCTAAAGTTTTTCAGTATTTACAAAGTATTAATTGCTTAGGTAAAGGCCAGCTGTATCGTCACAGCTGTATCGTCACAGCATGTACTCATGTAAATTTTGTTCAGAAATTCTGATGAACAGCAATGGAAACCTGAATTCATTTTTACCCAGGGCATTTGCGTTGTCGACTGCTGATTCCAGTGTTGCAAGTACGGCTACAAGCGCTCCATGCACTCCACTCCCCCTCCATGTGCTCCGCGAAAGAGGTCCGATTGATACAATCTCCAGCCTTACACCACTAGGTGAAAATTCAGCTCTTAGGTAAATAAATCAAGGAATATGCAAAACAATTCACTTCTCCACAAGCACACAGGAAGCACAATGTAAACACTTGGTTCAATACATAGTTTTTGTATCAGTCAGCTATATTTTTGCCTAGCACTCTCCAAAGCTTTTTTATCTGTCCTAATAAATGCAACAGCCAGACGCCTTTCTCTGTTTCAGCAGCCAAGGAGCAAATTCAATTCTTGTCCACAATATCAAAAATAAATTCCTTCCAATTAAGGATACCTCCTAGAAATCCGTACTATGCTGTATCCTTTAATTTTAAATTGGGCACTGCCTAAAAAAGCGTTTTGGGGTCCAGCCCAAACCTACTGCAGGGATCATTTGTCCAGCTGAACTGTGTAGATTATCACAGCACAGTGTTCAGGGCTGTTCTCAGGACTTGCTTGCTACAGCATGATAGTTTCCACCAGCAGGAACTTCATGGTCCCTCATGACCCAGTGACATTTTCAATAGAAAGATATATTACAAGTAACAGAGAAAAAGAGATTTTATTCACCACTTGTTTTCAAAGATAAAATTGAAGCCTTAGAAAGCTGGTGTTGAGAAAGTCCAGAGAATTTCTGGCATTTATTAAAATAGTAATAATAAATTCAATGATCTTGCATGCATATAACAATTCCCAGGAAAACTGCAGTTTTTCCCTCAAAAACTATTCAATCACTATTGCTATGCTCTGTAACCTATGTCCATATCTTGTACAAATAATCACAAACTCTGCAGAAATAATCACAAACTCTGCAGAAATCATATTATCCAAATTATGCCAACCTATTATCTGTCCCATGTATTACAAAGTAGAGGTACTTTCCAGCCTTAACAATTTCATGATTCAATGATTCAGCAATTAAAACGCAGACAATGATCACTTAATGCCATTAATATCAGTAATTTAACTAATTTCTTTCTACCTTTTGAACTGTTGGTGAACCACTGTTATCAATGAATGACAGCCTTCACAAAAACTGTCATATTTAAGGCAAAACAAAAGGTGTTACTAAGTCAATAAAACCTTCTGTTTCTTTGGAATACACTTCTGTAACTTTTAGTGTCTGTGCTAAACCCTTACCTGGTAACCTTTCACCTACAGATTGAAACTGGTCTTTATTGATCAACTGATCTTAAATTTCTCCCTTAAATCATCACATTACAATGAAGACATAATTATTCCACTTTTAAAAAGCCTTCATGTAGGGTGGCTCCATCTTTATATTAGATTTACAACCAGAAACTATAAATTCTGTAATGCTTAGGGAAGTTTCAAATATGAAATATTCATATACATTTAAAGTTATTGCTTCAGCTAAAATATGGATTTTTCTATCAAGGTAGCATCTGCCCTCTGCACAGCCTAAGGGATGTTTATAAACCCTTTACTTAAATTCCAACCAAGTAGGAAAAGCTATGCAAATGACATTTCCATAATTTCCTAAGATCCTAAGAGGAGCACAAGACAACAATACTTCATCTCCACAATACCAATAAAAAACCCCAAAGTCAGTGATTTGTGTAACCTAAACCTCATCTTGGACAGATAATAAAGCAAACAAGAATAATTATTTTTTATCCCTCACAACGTTTTGGTGATGTCTGTTTAGTTTTTTACTGCTATATATAAAAAAGTTACCTCTGTAACCTGGCTCAATGAGCCATTTTAATTACAATCAGTAATTCTGCATAATCATCATAAGAGATTCTGCTTTCTTATTCCATACCATGGGCAGGCCAGTCTCAATGTGAAAAATGTGATACCAAACAAAACACGTCCCTTACTTTCCAGATATTGACTTCAGACAGTATCAACCAGAAACTCTATCCAATTTAAAATATTGAAGCAACTGTCATTATTTTAGAGATATGAACAGAAATACAATCTGGCTTTCCTTTAGCATGTAAAATCATATTATCCAAACGATTACATTAATTGATTGATTTGATTTTAGGAGAATGATGAGAGTCCTAGTGAATGTAACATGACTCAAAGTGTAAATCACTCCTACGGGAAACAGCTGTCAGTACAATACCTTGAAAATCCCAAGACATACATACACTCTCTGTTTTCTGTTTGAAGTTATTTATATTCATTTACAGATATATACAAAGATTACAAATCATTTTAACTGGAAAGATCTTGAAGGACAATTTATGTAAGTCTGACTTGGCTTATTATTTGATTTGTTAATGATGGCATGCTATTAATGGGATTTGTCACTCTTTTACATGCAGTGACACTATAAATATTTCTTGATAAAACTTATCCTAAAAGATTTTAACAACAATCTGTATCAATTCCTTCATAGAGACTATTCTGAATCTTAAATCATAGCTGAGAACTCTGTATCTTTCAAAGCTTAAGTTTCTATTTACAGCTGGAAGAGCAACAATTGCATTCCATTCATCGATATGATACAAAATGAGAAAGAATTTGAAATAAAATAGCATAAATATTAAAACATTTGTCTCTTTGGCTAACTTTTAAAAAAATCACTGTTTTTAGGGAAATGTTCTTTTTTCTTATATCTATTTTAAAATATATCATATATAATACTTTCAACTGTACAGAGTATTTTATGGTAATTGAGGTAAGTAGGAACTTTAAAGAAGTGCAAAGACCAATTCAGTTTGTTTCCTTAAATGTTAGATGTTCAGTATAATTAATACTGCTTTTCCACCAGAGGCATACCTTTCCAGTGTCACAGTCTGTTCCATCCATTGGTGGATCCAGTTTAGTTTTGCATTCCTTCTCACTTTCCACCTTACACCACAACCCAGTGCAAATGACGTGCTGAAAACCAAAGAGTAAGCACAAAATCTATCTTACGCAAAATTACGTTCTGCATGCAGTCCACAAATGTTGTCTAAATTTACTAATTTGATGGTACTGAAATAAGTTTAAAGACACATTAAACATGCAAAAAACCCCAAGTGCATAGAGCCTGCTTAGACTTCTACTAATCGTGCTTCTCTAAGACTTCCAGATTCCTCTTGTTTCTGCTACCCTAATGACTGCTGCTGTCACATTCTTCAATGATTCATAATTCCTCTAGAATTCATTTCTTACTCTGGAAAAAAGAATTCCAAGCCATCACATCTGATACCCACAAAGAAGATGCAAAGTTACCTGACAAATGAAATATTTTTTCTGGAAAGACAAGAAGGGAGATGACAGGGGTGCAAGTCAATAATGAATTTTGGAGATGGAAAGAAAAGCCCCCTGAAGTATCAGAACACTAGAGTTTTTACTTTACTCAAAAGAAAGCCCAACCTTGCAGGATGCTGGCTCACATTTCCCAAATTTCCCTGGCAGCTTTCCCTATTTTTCTCTAAAAAGTCCTCCTCCTCCTGTGGTTTTCAGTCAGGACTGAATTCTCCTTGCTGTCTCTTCCCCCTTAACAATAAACCATGTGGAAGTGAAGAGAGGTCACATGGGGCTGAACTGTGGCCTGAGTATTACTGCATATGCACAGTGACCTCCACAATGTATATTGCCTAAAGAGGGGCAAGAAGGATCAGGAGAGGGGGAGGTATTGCAAGCAGGATAAAAGATAAAGAACAGCTGGGTTGTTTAAACCAAGGCTGCCAGAAGACCTGCTTTTTATGAGTGAAATGATTTGTTATATTGGTACGTCCAGTAAGAGTCTCTGTGCTTTTTACACTATGCATGAAAAACGTGTCATAAATCTTATGCTACCTTGAAAAAAGACTAAAAGCAGATGAAACATAATTCAACAAAAGATTGTCTATGAACCAAGGAACAGGGCAGTTCCATTGGGAGTCTTGCATGTAAAAATGTCTGTAATATCAGTTATCAAAGAAAGAAAAAATGTCAAAAACTGTAGACGTTGGAAACACTGATCAGGAACAACAGACAGGATGGCAGCAGTCAGACTCACTCCTGATTCATCCTGTAACAGTTTTTTGCTGAAGCTGAACTAACAACACAACAACAAGCTTATGTATTTCTCTGAAAAGGAGCTGCAAAAGTTCTATTGTATTACTGGGTAATTTTAGCAAGCATTTTTCAAATAACAAACTAATTCTTGTTTTTTAAACAATGCAGATGTTGACAATAGTAGATGAGATAAGAGTATCAGATGTTCATGACAAAGTGCTTCCATACCAAGTAGGAAATGAGAGACATACTGTTGGAACTACTCTACAAAAATATATGTTAATCTAATGGTCCTAATTAACTTTTTCATATCTTCAAATCCTCATTTATGAGTGAATACAATGGTGGAAAAGCCATCCAGATTTATCCAACTTTAAAAAAAATATGGGTAAATTTTCTTTTGTGTCATCATATTTTAAGTATATTATTCTTATTTATTTTCCCTGAACACTTTGATTGTATATTTAATTTCATTTGTATTTGATTGCAGAATGGCTTACAACAAACAGTTCTTTACAAATCTAGAAACAATTCTTCTAAATATAGAGCAGCATTAAGTCAGATTTACGGGGTTTGGGGTATATTGGGTACCTGAACACAGAGGTAATTTAACCATGTACACTAAATAAAAAAAATTAAATCAATACCCTTTGCTATCTAATTTGCATTTTATGCATATGCATGTTTCAACAAATACTTGTATACCACCTCCCTATGAACCAGGATCTAACTTTAGAAACTACTTTGGGCTTTAAGTGAATTGTATTCTAAGAACATTCACTTCACCAACTGTTAAAATAAGCACTCAATATTAGCAGATTTTAATATTCCCCAAACCAAGAAAAAGGAGCTATGGAATTACTAAAATTGGTGGTTTACTTGTAAATTTTTTTTTTCTGGGCTTTTTATTTCAGTCAAATCACAAACAGACTCTTCAGTTACTGTTAAGACTATATTTCTGTTGCAGAGGTATGAGATATGGAGATTACTGTCAGCATCTAAGTTTTGACATTTAAGGATTTCTGTACAAGGCCAGGGAAGACCATAACACACAATATGGGTTTTTCGTTAGCAACCTGCAATGAAGCAGATCCGGACTGATTTGAAAGCAAACAGAAATCTGGAGGTCAGTGTAAGTTTTACAATCACTCCAAAATCAGGGCACAGACTTCTACGTCAGGATTTTACTCCTCTGAAAAAAAAACTTTCTTCAGTCAAAGTAAGTATAGCTAAGCTAAAGTTCACAAAGGTTTACCAGGTATCTATGATAAACATAGTTCAAAATCTGCCACAGTTTTCTAGATGAGCCAAGGGAACGAATAGACATTGGAGATTAAAATCTCAAAATTGTGACATTACAATATTTGCAATCTGTAAAATATTTCTTTGTGTGTACACTGGAAAACAAAATATTGCCAAGCACACAAAGGACTTTTTTCGAAAGAATGTGTTAGGCATGAGTTTTTAACAGCAAAAACTTGTAAAACAGAACATGAAAGCCCCAATGTATTACAGAGGTCACTTCAGCTTTGGAGCTTTGTGAGGGTTTTGTGTCTGTTTCTGTCTATTTAACTAAAATAATGCAGCAGGTCTGTGTGAACCAGAAGGATACATTTCCAATCATGTAAGCATCTGGAAACAAAGTTCAATTGAGAGGAATGACCAGAGACAAAAAGGGAATTCTAGAATAGTATTTGTGCAAAGTCAAGATTGTTTAAAATGTAGTGATTGAGATGAGGACATATATTTCGCCAGGACTATAATATTTCCATTACTTTGTTCTTTCATTGTGATCTTTCCCTGAAGTGCCTTAAAAATCACCATGAAATATAACCAGTCTCCTACTTCTCTGCAAAGATCACAGCTGTGTTATGACAAGGACTGTTTTAGTGGAACTGACCAGATAGCATTCACATCCTGGACTTTAATCTTAAAAGCCATTATTTAATAGTTCAACAATTGCATTAAATTGTCAAGTTTTACAATCCTGTTTAATCACCAAGAACTACTTCTGAGCCATGATCTCACTATCTGTTAGGTGAAACAATGTTGGGATCTAATTGATTCTTGCATGAGACATCATGGGCATAAAAGCAAACTTGGCTCTCTTACAAGGCAAGCATGGAGACACAGTATAAATCTTGAGCCTGGAGATCCACTCATGCTTTTCTAGGGTCTAAAAATTTTGCCTAGGATATGAAAAAAAAAGTCTTAAAAAGAAAAATTAAAAGAAAAAAATAAAATCACCATTTATGAAAGGGGGGTGGGAGGGCCTCACTTAGGAAAATACAGGTAGGACCTCAGTGGTTATTTCAGTTCTTTGCTTCATTCATTAAATTAAATAATAAAGAGGAATTCTTGAGAGCAAGGGAATATAATTTGTATCAGTAGTATTTCTCAGAGGTTACCATGCAACTGTAAAGTGGAGTCCTAAAGTACTCCTCAGTAATAACAATTGTAGAAAGCTACATCTCAGCACTATTGATTGTACCACTGATATTTGTAGAATTAAGATTATTTTTCACCATTATTCAATTGTTTTCTTAGTTGAATAGCTGTTATATACGAAACACAATTGCTTAATGTAGAAGAATGTATGGAACTCTGTTCATTAAGTAATCTTCCAGTCTCAAAAAATGTAAGATTGTGACATAGTTCACAGTTTATCTTTTACTCAGTTTTACTGAAGTGCATGAACTGTTCAGCAAGTAGAACATGTCAAAAAAATCCTGGGCTATAAATTGTTGGATTTACTGACATTTAAATAACCTTTGATGAGTGTGTTTCTCGCATTTCCTGGCTGGCAAACAACTATAACGATAATAAACTTCCAGGTACTGGCAAAGTAAGTATTAAAGGAAGATTAAAGGAAGTAGTCTGGATATCACAGGTTACCTATGCATAATGAAATAATTATTTTAATAAATTAATATAGTAATTAATGAAATACTGTATTCACTTTAGAAAGGTCTTCTAAATGTTGATTTTTCCAATGGCAGCCACAATAATTTGTACAATCGACACAGAGAAATTTGAGTTATTTTCATATTAAGTGAAATGCACTTATTTACAACATATTTGTTATTCATATCTAACATATTTTTATTTCTAAAAGGAGATAAAATTAGCTATTGAGTAACAATGCTTCATAGTTAGATGATGATGGTGTTGCAAAGTCCATGTGCTAGAACTCGTGAAAGATTTCTGGAAAGTTTAAATGGTTTGGTTTTAGCCAAATTCCAATGCTAACTTATTTTTTTCTTCCTTTCTTCTCATACATAGGAAAAAAAACATGTAAAAGAAGGACAACTTTCTTATCCTCTGGGCATGTGCTATATTCATTGCTCTGAGCTTCCCCTTCACCCCAGAAAAGTTATTTCTATTATTTAGAAATTCTGTATTTAACTGGACTAGCAGTAAACTTCCCTAATGGAAGAGATAAATTTAAGACCCATAGCAGGGAACAAAAGGAGATCTGAATATAGTGCCTAAGGTTGCTGTAAGTAGCTCTTCACGTCTAGAAACTGAGGATCAAATTTCTTGGAATTTTTTTTGTTGTTTGAAGGAAGTAAAGAATGTAAATTGCACTTTCAAATAAAAGAACACAGAAGAAAACCAACAAGGTGACTTTACTGAGGTCTGGAAGGAAGCTTTGGAAAAATTCTCTTCTACCTCACTACTGCCACCATGTTTTCTCAATTTTGTGCTTAGTGTCATTTATTCATTGCTAATATAGCCAAGGTTCTTAAAAATTTATGACAATAATGTCTCGGTTCAATATTTCATTATACAATTTCCAGTTCAGGGTTACCACTTTTGCAGAGGATTTTGGAAAAATTGCAGAACGTTCTTCCCATTGCTCTCTTCTCATAAACTGTTATTGTGCTCTCTTTTTCTAACTGTTAGGACCATAAGGTCATCAACTAACACATTCAGTTTTATGAGGAGAACTAAAATTAAATTGCAGTTTATCAGGAAAAAAGAATAGCAGAAGCAAACATAGGTCTTTTGTACTGTCTTGCATCATTAATATATTCTTTCTTCACAGCAACCCCAAAATATACTTGGAATTAAATTATAATGGCATATTAATACTAATATTTAATAATATAAATGTTATAATAATATTAATATTTAACATTACAGTAAAATTGTTGGTTTTACTGTAAATATGAATATTTAATATAAATACAAAGCAAGGCTCCTCTAGGTAGGAAAAAGCAGACATACTTATTTAGCTGAAAATTAGTGATTTAGCTGAAATGTGTCCTCTTACATGCAGATTGTCAGAAGAGGGGAACATGACTGAAGATGACTAGAAATGGACGATTAGCTATGAGCACCTAGAATCTAAGTAATCTCTGTGCAAACAGTTGACTACTACCTCAGTAATATCCATTAATTTAATTTCCTAGTATTTCTAAGGTAATGTAAACCTAAGAAATCTCAGTTAGGATCTCAAAAGAAGAATATTCACTGCATCTATGAAAAAAAACCACAACAGACTTAGGACGACTTGACTATCTGAATTTAAATATATGAATAAGAACAAAACAAAATGGTAATAGGAAGGGGATATATTTAAACAAATGAAAAGCATATAAATGTATTAATACAATAGAAAATCTTGACGTTTGTCTCTTTCTTCTATTACTTTTGAGAATCTTAAAAGAAGAGCTACAAGAAATACTAAACATGCTGCCACTTTCTTGTTCAAAATAGGTTTCTAGAGAACAAAAAGTAGAAATTACATCTTTCAATTGAAAGCAATGTACTGAAAAGCAAGAAACAGGTTGAAATTAATAAAAAAGGCACTTGGAATTAATTAAGAATATTTATAGAATTGTGACAGTGAGATGTACTTCTCATAACGAGTGACAATGTTTTCACTCAAAAATGACAGCCAAAACAAAATCCATTAAACTATGGCACTTTTTTTCCTTTTCTTTCCAACTATACCACTCAGCATGCCTTAGTCATACACGTACTGCAACGTTTTCTTTCAGAATCTTTTAGATAAAGATTAGTTTAAGTGAGTCTCTGGAGAAATTGTACTATGTACACACTGAAAACAGGAAGAGAACTGAAGAATTAAAGGAGAAAGAAATAGTGTTTCCCTATTTTACTCCTAACCTTTTCAGGCTATCTCTCCGCTGATTCTGATGAAATTGCATTTCACACGTCCTCTAGTCCCTGCTCTATCAATCCATACTCCATGCTCTTTATATATTTGTATATCATCTTCCCATCTTGTTTTGGTTAGTGTCTTTAGGGCACCCAGTATTTAGTCTCTTCTCTTGATGTTAAAAAAGGTTGACTTTTCTCTGAAAAAATAATTTTTAAACCGCTTCTTCAATCAGATGTCTACTAGTATTAGCTCATAAAATTACGAAGACCTGCTCAATTTTGCTAACCTGTCTTTTTAAGGCTAATAAAAAGTAACACTGCTTCACACTGGCATGAAGCACGGTCGGCAAACTGATTTAAGTATTGTAACTCCTCTTGTCATGGCACAGCTCTACCTAGGCTCAGAGGTGCCTCCTGGGAGATGCAGAGAGCCCAGTTAACACCACTATTACTCCTTACAGTGTTCACAGGCAGAGCATAATCTTCTGGAAGTCAGAAATGGACGTTCAGTGCCTAAACCATAATAAAATGGAACCTAAATAATAAATTACAAATATTCCACTTGCGCAACAAGGTGTCTTAATACTATGACATCTTCTGTTTCTAAAGTACAAGGGATCAATCAATAAATCATGTTTCAGGATATTCAGAGACCTAAAGAATTACAAGATAAACAATGAATATGTGCATAATAATTTTGTGAAAACAAGTGTAAAATTCTTACTTCAAGGGTGCTATATTCTTTTTCTATCAAACACATGTAAAAAAGTTACTCTCACACAAAACTTAGAGGGTAGATGCATTTTCTGAAGAACAGACACAGCCTTACCTGCATTTCTTGGCAAAAGGAAGCAGTTGGTCCAAAAAGAATCTGACACTGCTCATCTGCAGTGTACGTCATTCCTGGGAGCTTAGAGGGAATAATCACAGAATTGAGGCTCTGCGGATTTGTCTGTACCAGACAGTTACTGGCCTTTGACCTGGTAATATGCAAAGATTCATATGCTGAGCAATCCAAGAGTCTGATTATTATGCCAACTTCAACTGGCATACAACATTTGAAATATGTGGACAATTACATTTTTTTTCATTCATCAGCATTAGGCTGCTGCTCATATTTAAACTGATACAGCCTACTTGTTATAAGTTAATGTGTTATGCACATTATGTTATGTACATTTGCAGAAAGACAATATAATTGTTCAGCATTCCAGAAAAGTGCTGGATGACATTTTACGATAAAGCTTACTTAACGGATTAAGGTTTTGATGGCCAAACATTTCAGTACACAGCATATTAATAAACAGTAAACACAGTGACATATATACAATGCCTATAAAAGTATAGTCATATAGGTTAAGACATGAAAATATAAAAATCCATGTAATTGCTGAAAACAGGTTTTTATACATCTAATTGTGATTGTGATGATTTAAAATATTTTGATGGATTTTGCAAAACAAATCTCCCACAGGAGTAAAAAAATATGAAAACTTATTATTTCAGTATTCTAATTTCATCTATTTCTAAATGACATACAGCAAGAGTTCTTTTCTTCAATTATATACCTGAGAAATCTTTCCAGATCTTCCCTGCTGCACTGCGACCATGAGACATCCCCAAGATTCTGTCCTTTGATCCATTCCCCAGACATGATATGGACACCATCTGCACAGGATGGGTGGTCATTGTCGTGGTTTATCCCCATGCTGAATTTTGAAGTTATTAAGAAACAAAACAAAGCAAAACAAAATAACAGGATGTTTTCAGAATTTTTGTAAGTTAAAACTCTTGCAATGGACTCTAAATAGCTCATATATATTACATGTAGGAAATTATGATTTTGATTATTTTTTCCCTGGTATCTTTCAAAGAAGTGCATGGAACAATGTGTAGAGAACAATTCTATAATTAAAGATGGAAGAGGAGCTGCATTTATTTGATGAGAAATATTGCATTTTAATCAGCTCAATACATATTTTGGACAGCTTTTTGAATTTTCAGAACTGCACAATTATTGCAAGTTTAATGAATGCTATTTCTCCTGTAAATGGGTAACATACTCATTTTTTAATATTAGTGAATATTTTTTCATTCTATATGGGACTGATTGGTTGAAATTTTATAGAATAGAAAAACAATCGTTATTGTAATGTGTAATTATTGTCTCTAAAGAAAAAAACACCTAAACCTGTTTTCAATCTCATTAAAAACTGATGAAGAAATTAAATTGACTTTGATTATAAAGACTTAGCATCCTTATGTATCCCAGTGAGTTCTCACATTCAATGCACTGCAATGAAAAATTCTAGTGAATAGCTGCTTGAGAGGAAGAAGAATGACTTAAATAAAACTAAGATTTTCAGAATTAGCTAAGTGGATCATGCTTGACTGATACTACAAGAAATAAATACATTCAACTGTTTTTGGAGATTTACAAATGGGTATGAGACTACTCTCCAGAGTAGTGGATTTAAAGTAGTGCTGGAATTTTGCAGCATTACTCTGCCCTGCAGAAAAGCAGAACTCCAGGTTTCATAAAACTCTATGCCTCTTACAGACTACAAAGACAGAGAAAGTTTGCTCTGTCTCTACAAAAACTGGAGTACATCATGCTTCTCCTTATTTCTTCACCCTACAGTGGCAAATGGCAAAAAAGGCTTGTCTCCCAACACTTTTGTTCTCCACTCCATTCCAAAATCCATTCATGATTAGACCAAATTATACATTAATTTGCAATTAGCTTTAACTTGTGTTTACTAATGAAATTAATGGAAATACCATGTAGAGCTTTACCTTGCCTATAGAAGTTCTCTGTTACACTAATGTGCAAACCCCACAGTTTGGATCACTAGAACAGTGGCTTCTGCATAAATTGGAAAGCTTTGCTATCTGTAAGCCATATAACTGTGGCAGGAAGATGTGTCTGACTCTCATCTTAGCCTCTGCCTTTTCCTGACCTGCCTGAATGGCACAAAACAACTATGCAGAAGGGCCTCTGCACTTGCCTTACATTCTTCTTCTGCATGCCTCACATGCTGAATTTGAGATGTCTCTATCTCCAGATTTATTTACACCCATAGGTTCTGTGAAGGGAGACGCAGGAAATCTAATGATACTTAATCTAACCTATTTAACAAATTAGGAAGAAAATTTGCTCATAGCTCTTTGAGTTATATGCTTCCTTACGGCAAAAGTAGTAATTTAAAAATACTCATTTGTCAGTATCATATACACTGTAGGATTTAAACTAAAACATTTAAACACAAAGTCTTGACAAATTTGTTATGCAGTTGATGGCCCCCATTTATGCAGAGTGGAATTAACACATTTATATGTTATTCCTAATATTTTTTAAATTAAAATTACAATCCCCTGTAATTTCTATATATGATTATTCCCCTTCACTCTGAAGGGCAATTCTTGAAGTAACTTTGTCACAAAATATTCTGTAAAGTCAGCCAGAGAATTTGCCTGACCATGATCTTGACTGTTTCAAAAAACAATCACACTAACCACCATTGCATATATGTGTACCCCTCTTTTTCCAATCTACCACCACAGAAGCAACTTGTATAGTTTATCTGAGAAATCTGAGGAAAACATTGCATTTTAAAGCATTAAGTGGTTAAAACTGTTGTACTTCTAACAGCTGTGTATATCAGCTACATTAGGCATTAATAAAATACTTAATTATAATAATATTCCAATACTTTAGCTGCCCATACTTTTATAACACTTCTCCTATCCTGCTTTGACATTCAACTGTAGTTCAAAATACTTGTATTAGTCCAATGGAATTCATTCCTCCAAATGAAGTACAGTAAACAGTAGAAACAGTAGAAAACAGTAAATGCAAGTATTGAATCCTTTGCCTAGGTGAATGAATGGGCATTCAAAAATGCCTGTTCAAAAGAGAGATACAGGTTGTATGTTAACATCAATTAAGTAAGTTGCAAGACAATATCTAAGAAGCTAAAGGAGCAACAGAACCTGCTTCTAAACATTCTCAGGAATATTTTCCTCAGTGAGTGCTCTTGATCTCTTCTGTAGCACAGTAATGGCTGCATATTTTTATCTGACCTAGTATCAATTACAAACCACATAAAAGTCAATGTGCAGCAGAACTGACTTCTGATTTAATTCCTGACATCACATTATATGTGTGGTGAAAGAAAGAAGCTGAACAGTCATTGCTACCTTCTTATTCAACATGAGAGTAAGTAGTGTGAGCATGTCTACCTACTTCTCCCTTAAAAATCAAGGATATAACATTATTCCATGCTTGCAGTGGTGGTAGTGATATTTTCTACCCCTCTCTTGCTGCACGTGAAAGACATAACTACATCCTCTCACTGATACAAAGATACTACAAAAACTGTGTGTATGCCAGGTGCTGCTCTCTCTCTTCCTACGTGTATTATGAGTGTATTATGATACCACTCAGCACTCAGTGCTCCCTCTCCTCTCTCCCACAGCTGTGACCATTCAACCTCATACAAGAGCAAAGCAACACCATGTGCATGTGTGAGGGTGAAAAAGGAGCTTGGGATTTTAGGATAACTTTGTAATAGCCAGAAAAAACACAATTAACAACAAAGACAGTGCTGTACTTTGACAAGTAGAACTTCATGTCGATATATAGAAATAAATCATATTTTTAAGAAAAGAAGCGTTATTTATTCAGTGTTACATAAAAATACTCTACCCATTCTGGCTAAAGGCTATAAACAGCAGATAAAACACACAAGTAGGACATATTCTATAGAATGCCTTCCCTAAATAAAATACTAGCAACATTTAAATTCACACTAGGCAAATAAACTATATTTTAATAAACTCAGTTTTAAAGTATGCCGACAAACTGACTTGGTCCAATAAACTCTAAAAGTGTAAGTTAAATCCACCAAAAAAAGTATTTTTATCTAAAAAATTATACCATGTATAAAGTTGGAATAATTTTTGCTAAATCTTTAATATCCAAGCAGAAGGAGTACAAAGAAATATCATTAAATCTCTGTATTCAGAATTAATAACTCAGGCCACTGAAAGCAGAAGAAAAATATTAGTTCAATATTTCAGTGAAAAAGCAATTCTTTTACAATTACAACTACTGCTGCAACTATATGTGTTTAGCTGGAATCAAACAGACAGTAGCATCTTTCCTGTCCTTTCTGGGAATAGCTAATATTCTTGCATTCAAAATGCATTCCAGTGTCAACATACCAAGTACTACAATTTAACTTGACCTCATTATTGTGGAGTATTACAAAATCAAAGCTCTTTCAAGCCACAAGAGACGATCCTCAGTCATTATTCTATACTTACATAAGCTAAATAAGGTTATGCACACACCTTCTTGAAATAATTAGGTCTGCATTGCTATTTTATATTTCTTCTCATCGTAGGATGTCAAAGTTCTTTGACATATGCTACTTTCATGACAATATGAATTTGCTCAGCGATCCCACATGTTTCCAGGTAAAAGCCTTTTATTATTTATTCATTATTCTGTTTGTTCTTTACAAATGGTAGATGATGGTTGTCACCATCCTATCACACTTAAAATGCAAGTAGTGCAGCTGAACAAGAATGAAACAGGCAAAGAACGGACAAAGATTAAACAGTAATATTAAATAGATTAATAGGGACAAAAACTTAATATAGGAGTAATTAATTTGGTTAGTTCAGAAAGATGTGGAGAATTACTTTAGGCTTCTCTGCAAACAAAAACCCAGAGAATAAAAAAAAATAAATTAAAGAAAACAACTACTCAGATTTTCACAGTCACTAACAGTGAGACAGATTAGAAATAAGAGACACATTAAGAAAAGCAAGAGCCAAGTGCTCAAGTAATCAGAATGTTCAGTAAAACAAGTAAGACTCCCAAATACTGATAGATCTATTTATTCTAAGTCATATATAGAACAAGGAAATGATGACTGTGAACTGCAGATCAAGTATAATACTACTCATAGGATCTCTGGAAAGACTGAAAATTACTTGAAAACTTTCCCCTTGTGAAGGAGAAAGTAAACCTCCAAATGCAGTTGCTAGTTTATATCTGTGATGTGTGATGGGACCAGGTTCCATTTGATTCATTAAAGTTCATATTAATGTAAGTGATTACTACACAGTATTTATAAATTCACTGAAACTATTATCCTATATATTTTTCCATTTTGCAAACATAATAAATTCTACTACCTTAAAAATAAAAATTACTTTAAAAAAAGTATTATTAATAATAAAGTGTTATCTTCCTTATTATTTCCACTGCTTTTTTTTTATCATTTTGTGCAATAGTACACTAGAATGATCAAAACTTTTTAATCTATGGATCCAGAAATTACAAGGTTTAAAAGCCTATGTAGCATTTTATAATACAATGATTTTCACACCAATTTGTCTGATCTGAAATTCTGCAGCATCATGAGGATGTATTTGATAAGTGAAAATAACACCCCTTATGTGAGTATCACAGACAGACAGAAGCTACACTACTTTCTTAGTACTTTTATTGCACTTTTTCAACAAAATATTCTATCACACTGCTATCTTTATAGAGAAACATATATAAAAAGACCAGACTAGTAGCAGGATTTTATAAACTGTTACATGTTGGCTTGCTTTTTTTTAATTCCCAGTGAGTGAAATATTAAGTGCTGTATCATTTTTTATATCTCCTTTAAAACATATGTGGGCTTCACAGGTCATTGAATAAATGGGATAAGACACATTTCAACATTTAAATTAATTATTTAGCTGAAAGTGAAAGGCAATTGACCAGCTACAGAAAAATTAAGATAGTAAAAGGTAACACATGAATTCTTTTGAAAAGAATTTATCTTCAAAGGAAAATCTACCAAACAAGGAAATCTCAATCTTCTTGTTAAAATCAGATGATCAGAAAAAGTAAAAATAAATAACTATGCAATTATGATTTCCCTTTTTTGAATCACTGCTCATTCTCTGCAATGCTGGTAATTCAGATTACATTTTTAGTCTTAAAATAACTGGGTAGAAGTACAACATGCATATTAGTATAGGGATATTAATATCCACTGGACACTGCTATTCAGGTGACTTTGCAGCTTCAGCTGCTTTCTTCTTTGAAACTCAATACTTCTACCACCATGTTTCATGGTGCTGGATCTAGACAAACTACTGAGCCACGGTATTTGACTGAACTATATAAATAGTTTAAAGCTTTGCTGTGACAGATGTATATAGCACATGAAAATATACATTGATTGCCCCTTCCTGAAGATTTTTTACAGAGATTATATAATACAGGAAAAGTATTGGCTTCTGGCAAATACAATACCCATGCCACATGCTTGAGCCATCATAAAGTCAGTGAAAAACTACAAAAAAATAGGTTTTCTATTAACAAAAAGCATTGACATTGTTATGATCTTTTGCCAATTTTTTCACAGATATTTTTAATGTATCATAGTATCAACTAGGACTTTGTATCCTGTAGGATGTTTTTCAGTTACTAACTGTTTAGTTTACAACTGTTATTCCAAGGAAAATCTACCATAAATCCATCCTGGAACAGTATAGCCTGGCAGAAACATGACCCTTAATACCTTGCCAGAGAAAGAGTTGACTAATCTAAATTTCATGTAAAAAAATCATCATATCTTTTTAAGTTACTACATTACTGATGCAGTGCTCCTTCCCTAACTGCTTCATTTCTTCCTGAGCTGTTTCTTCAGGTGTCTTACAACCAGCAAAAGGTTGGTGATGCTTTATTTCTGCCTGGCATTGCAGTGATGTGTTGTGACACACAAAGATTTTTCCATTATTAGAACTGGACCAATGAAACTAATTTTTTTTTCATGGTTTTTAATATCAGAAACATTTTGAATACAAGTAAACAGAAATGTGAAGTATGTAACAGACTTCATTATTTTCTGTCATCTTTAATTTTAAATGCATTTTGTTGTACAGTTTTCAGGCTACTGAGGTTTGGAATGATACATCCACGTACCTCAGTAAGATCCTAGGCTGATTTAAGTCAGCATAGATATATGACTGTGGAACAAAGATGTCTACTTTGATATGGAAGCTGACAAAAAAAAGACTATCAATTTTTAAAGAACTTACCCAATAAAGCATGAAAAATGAATGTAAGGTTATCTCAAAGACTTGCAAGGTTGAGCATCTAATATATATATACTTCGAACTTCACTAAATTAGTTTAAAAAAAAAATCCTTTTAAGACCACTCAGTGCACTGTCAGTTTAATGCAATAGTTTAGAACAGCTACCTTATGGATACTTTTCCTGACCTACCAGGAAAAAAAAAAGACAGTGATGGAATTACTAGGGTGAATTTGTATAAATATGTTTGAAATAGAGAATATGTAATGCTGAAATGGAATAGAAAAGCCTCCTATTAATTTTTATCAAATAAATAAGTATCAAAGAAAAAGAAAAGCGCTTACCTTCCTTAAGAGTAATTTTAAAACATGGTTTCTTATTAAACAAGTACTATGCTTTATAGATAAATTTACCTGCAAAGTTTCCATTTTTTAACAATGAGGATAGAAAACATCACAGATAGTAAAATGATACAAAAATAATATAAAAATAAGAGAACCACAGAATCATAGTATGGTTTGAGTTGGAAGGGATATTAAAGATCATCTAGTTCCAAACCCACTGCCATGCTCAGTGAACCTTCCACTAAACCAGGTTGTGCTCAGAGTTCCAACCAGCCTGGTCTTGATCAACTCAACATGGGGAGTGTATAACCTCTCTGGACAACCTGTTCAGTGCCTTAATACCCCCATGTAAAAAAAAATTCTTCCTAAAATCTAATCTAAACCTACTCATTCAGTTTAAAGACATTTCCCCTTGTCCAGGCACTACGTGCCCTTGTAAGAGGCCCCTCTCCAGCTCTACTTTAAGTACTAAAAGGTGCCATAGGCTCACCCCAGAGCCTTCTCTTTTTCAGGCATGTCCATGTTTTATGTAGCTGTGCACAAAAAGCAGGGAATTATAACAATTTCTGTGTAAATGTGTAACAACACATTTGGGAATGATGATTGCCTCTATCTGCTGTGCATGTATTTTTAAAATCACTACAAAGCTCAGTTTTTCAAACAGTAGCTGTACTTTTCAAACTGTTTTACTCAAAGTTAGGCTCCCATCTTTACATTTCAGTTGACTTTGATTTTAACAGAAAACTCAGTGGTGACTAAAACCAGCCAAAACAGTCAAAGCTCAGTATTTCTGATAGCACCTACAGATAGATTAATATACACATCTATGTATCTTGGACCGAGAAACCCAGCTTTAGACCATTAGCAAAAAGGAACAGAAAAATCTTAGAAAGAAACAATCACAGGGAAATAAGAGACTCTGAAGCAGGAATAAAGCCACAATGACAACGATATCCCCTGGGCCTTCTATCCAATACCCTAATAGCCTATGGGGTTGTATGGGAGAGAGAAGGAAGCAAGATTATTTGGGGACAGGTTACCAGCACAGACTCCACTGACACTGGGGGGCCACTTGATAACCTGAATGAGGATGCTGGGAAGCAGAAGCTCCAAGAGAACAGAACTCAAGAGTGCTATTATGGCCACTACTGAATAAAGCTTAATTATCAATGGAATAGTTATCCTAACGTGTCATCTCAATACATGTCCCTTTCCTGCTTTCTGAATTTTTTTAAAAAAACCAAAAACCAACAAATTCATTCTGCTTTCCAGAATGTAAAATAAATATCAAATAAGTACCCATGTTGAGCAGTACAATGTGCTGCAAGGCTAGATGGTAACAAATGCACATACGAGAAAGCTCCTAAGGAAGCAGGTAATTTCAGCAGTATGATTGAAATCATGTCTTGTTCATCCAAATATTTTCAAGAATGAAAAGTCTATTCAGTTAATGCAGATACCAACAATTACAATCCTAACATTGATATGTTTCAAAAGGAAGCAAGCTAGTCTTGTCATGCGTTAGTAGGAATTACAAACTCTGTCTTTGTAATCTGTTCCAGAAAAGGGGAAGGTGCATGGAAGGAGAGGAACTGTTTCATTATGCATAAGAAATTATTCATAAGCTGCTGTCAATGAACAAATACACAAAGAGTTTTCTTCCTCTATTTTTTTTCCAAGTGAATCCCTCAGTCCCTCTCCTGGTGAAGGTAAAAGGTAACCTTTGAGAAATTCCTGGTAACAGGTATGAGACTCAAAATTCTTATTTGGTTTACTCCACAGATACATATTTAGGAAAGAGAAAAGCAATGCACTAGCCTATTAAACCTCTCTACCCTTCTTTTTTAAAATAGAAAAGTCATTAAAATGTGAACAGTGGGTAGTCTATCTGCATATCTTTTTTAAAATAGAAAAGTCATTAAAATGTGAACAGTGGGTAGTCTATCTGCATATCCACTCAGTTATGAAGTAAAGTTTCATTCTTTGGTAAGGCAGTCAAACAATGAGGGAACAAAATAAATGCTAAACTAATACTTGGAACATCCAAGACCAGAAAAGTTTCATGTCTAATGCTTTACTTTATGGATCCTCATTAAAATTAAGCTAACAGTTGACAGTTTCATCAGCAGAGGTGACTGCTACTGCTCCTGAAATTTTTATTATATTAGATGATTTTAAAGTTATAAGGAGGTCTTCTAAATCTAATTAATATTTTTCTTTCCATGTGCTAATCTTGTTCCTCCTTAAAAACAAGTTCAGTTTTACTTTAATATTATAAATATCCACACAGCTCTTTTTGTTCAGTTGCTTTAATGATATTCCTTATTCCACATTACTAACATATTCACAAAGATTGGTAGACTCTTGTTTTTATAACTCTTATGGATTTTATTGTGCTCTGTGATCGTATTTTGGACAGTGATTAGAAAAATATGGGGAGGAACTGTCTCCCTATTAGCATTTCCTTATCTTCCATTTAAAGCTCCCATCAAGTTCCATGGGATTTCACAGAACTTCTTTAATATATTCACAAAGAACATATGCTTTTTGCTTACAAACAGCTAAACAGATGATTCAGAAATTCCACAGACTCCCTGTTCAGCACTACAAAATATGTGGTAGAATATGCTGAATTTTAGTAAGAGTTACCTCTCATATTTCAAAAAATGCAGAAAAATAATGCAGATGTGTATAAAATTAATTCTGAAAAATTCCACCAGTCTCTCTTTAAAGTGTCTAAGGCAACTTCTAAACTACATGTAGAGCACTTTATAAGTGTTAATTAATGTATTTTGAGATGCAGAAATTTACAACCAGTCTTTATTTTTCCATCCTGCAAAAGCCCATAGAGAGCCATCATTTAAGTAAAATCACACATACTTTGTTAACCTCAATACCAGCAATTCTCACTCTTCCCTCTGTTCTCCACACAGGGACAATGTCTTTTAATTAACTGTTGTTAGTTTTCACTTTGTAATGCGACCTCATTATGTAATTACCTAATTGCTTAGTAAATTTATTTTAATAAATAGGTTGTGCTTAATAAAACCAAATCTATTAACGTGATATAATTTTTAATGACACAGACAGAGCTCAAAAATCAACCATAAACTTTCATTTTCAATATCATTAAAATATCATCTGCATTCAGATACACAAGGCTAGAACAAAGACATTTGATACTGCAAAGTAAGGTTTAGTCTGCCATTGTATTTCATTGAGAATATTTCTCTTTAAATTGGAAAAATTGAAAAAACCAATAGAGCAGCTAATAAACATCCATGTATCAGAATGTGTTCAATATAAGGGTCTCTTCTCCCAAGCAACTGACAACAGGACACATGAACCTCAGGGGAGGTTCATGTTGGATATGAGGAAAAAATTCTTCAATGAAAGGAACATACCAGAACTTTATATTCATCCATACAATGACAACTGGTAATGTCTTTGTTTGTATACACTCTCAGAAAACAAAAATCAACAGCATCTATATTGCAAAAATCTTTAATCTATTTGTACGATAATTTATGGCAAGAATAATATTTGTTATACAGAAGGGAAAAAATTGTTTTTTTCTTTATCCTTTGAGAAGCAAAGTCTTTGAGAAAGCTTTTGGTTCTACGCTGCCAGACTACACTCTTCACAAGAGCAACCAGAATGGTTAAAGATATTTCACACAAAAAACCCCCAAGGTAGTAGTTAAATGACCTTAGGATTCAAAAGGAGCTAATGCAAATTTTCTAGAAAAAATGATGTGTTGAAAGAACTATTTATGACTGGTCTGTATGGCAAGCATTTAATGTCTGCTTCTGAGGCAGTTAAGAATAAGGAAGACAAATCTCTGTAAGAGATACTCTAGATACTTTTGAATCTGCGCAAGTCCTTTCCAACAGGATCTACATTCAAATGTTTGCCTTCAAACATTTGAATACTGTCTCTTCACAAAGGTTCAACTACTTCTAGTGTCTTCTATGCAATTGCCAGGGCCTGGCTGGCAAACAGAGACATTCATGAAGAAAAAACAAATGTCTCTAAAATGTCACCTTACACTTCATGGTGCAAGACCACACTATTTCAGATTGTGTGATCTTTTGCGCTGGGAGATGCTCCTTTTTTGTTTGGTTGGTTGTTTGGTTGGGTTTTTTTGTTTTTGTTTTTGGGTTTTTTTGTTGTTGTTGTTGTTGTTGTTGTTTATGTGGAAACTGCTCATACATATTCTATTCTACTTATTCTTTCATTTTTGTGGTAGTACTATAAACTATGTGTTTTGTTACAAGCCTTAATTAGTTTGAAGATTTCCTGAAGAAATGTCTGGTTCAATCAATGTCCTGTCTTTTATAGTGACACAAGTTCTGATTTATTCTTTATTTCCACTTTTAAAAAACATATGTCACATTACACACAGAGAATTGTGAAGATCATCCAAATGCCATTACTTCTGGTCATCCAAATGCCATTACTTCTGTGAGAATATGATGGTTGCGATACCATCATGATTTGTTTTTCCAAGTTTATTTGAATTAGGAAAGGATTTGAAAGTTCAGGATTTATATATCATCAATATAAGTTTCATGTTCCTGTAGAAAGATTATGCAAATTCCTTTCTCTTTCACAGTTCAACAGCAATGTAAAGCCATGAAGATATTCCAAGTTTACAAACAAATGTAACACAGTTTACAGAGTGCTGCAGTCTTGGAAGAACTGCTAGCAGCAACAGTGAGCTTCTCTGTCTACCTTGTTTTGTGTATTGCTTGGCATCTAGAAGACTTAGGAAATTCAAAGATAGGTTTGACTGTCTGCTGCAAGACAAAAGCCTTACCACTATGTAACCACATAAACTTTTTAAAATCAATATCCCATATTTGCAAAGTTATTATTGCACAACCAACACACCATAACTTTGCAAGAATTTTATGTATCACCATTTTTCCGGGAGCATAAGATGTTGTATTTCTTGTTGATTGAGATGTGTCTTCTTTTAAAATACAGTCATTTTGCAGCAAAAGCTTCTATTCTCTAAAAATACTTTTATTGTGTTGGGCATAAAGTAGTACTAATATCTGTTATTATCATGTCTGTTTCAAAGATTTTTCTAATTAACTCTACCAGTGAAATTATCTGCAGATCATATTCAGTGATTGTTTCTTTCCTCTTATTCTTGGTTTACTGTCATAGGAATAAGTTTACAGAAAATAATTCTTCCTTTATCCATTCCCTCTTTCAATACCAGCAAACACTACGCCAAAAAATAGAAACAGCATTATATGTAGCTACAAAAAACAAATAAGTATTCCTTTTTAGGTCTTTCCTTTATCACAACTATCATGCAAGCAGGCTGGCTTATATTAACCAGGAGTTTTTTTCTGCAGTTATGAAAATGCAAAAAAAAAAAAAAGACGAGAAAAGAACAATTTCATGCAGCAACTTATACTTGTGTCAATCTTTAAATAATTACTTTGTATTTGCTTATTTTTGCATCCAGGAAAAAAATCAATACAAATATTTTAATTTCCATTTTTTTTCTTGCAATTAACATCATCTTTCAACATTAGATGCTAGGATCTCCATTCTTTGACAAAATTTGAGTCACTTTTAATTGAAAGTGTTTGTCCTAAGATCCCTAACCACATATTTAGCAAAACATCCCTCTCTGTTGTCACTCTGAAGCTGACACTATAATACAAATACACAAATACTTGGCACAGACACTGCCAAAAAAAATGACAGACGAATACATACCTTCCTTTTATTTCAGCTAAAAATAAGGCATTTTCTATCTCTTTTTCTTTACCAGTAGGAAAGCCAAGAATAAGTTAAACTCTTATTAACAGATTTAATTATCACAAAATAAGAATTTTTCAATTTGGGTTGTTATTTGACACAATGTGTAAAAACTTTCTGCCCGGTTGTGAAAGACAACTACCTTCATCTTCATTTTGCCATCTTTTTCTTCCTCTAAGATGAAAAATAATATTAATGTTGCAACAACCAATGACTATTCTACATTTTAATGGGATCTATCCTGAGAAAGCCAAATTAAATAAGGGCCCTTCCAACTTATGATCTCATTAAAATGTTTGTTGGCAACAATTGTTAGAGTTGGATCTGTTACACAATACCATAGGCAGCAAAGAAAAAACATATTGGGGCACCTGTTTTTCCCTAGACAATGGCAGTCTTTCCAGTTAATCTATTTATTTTGTAGCTTCAAAGATTTTTTCATTACTTCAAGTCATAAACATTTTTGTAAGCTACATACCGTATATTAATACAAGTTGTTGTTATTATTATGATTATGATGATTATTATTAACAGAAACACTATTTTCTGAATTTTTCATATAATTAAAATCCCCTCCTTATTGAAAGTAAAAAATTGAAGTATACAATCAAATTATTTGAAATTGTATTAGTATTACATGCAAATTAATACCAGGCTTTAATATCCACATACTTACTTGTGACCCATTTCATGGGCAATTGTAAAAGCCAGATTCAAACCATTGTCCTCTGCAATTATACATTTTCGTTTTTCACTGCACATTCCACTCAGGTATGCTATACCTAGGAAACAAACCACCACATTCAATTATTTTTTGTTATTAGTAACTTCATATATTATGGCATAATTAGACCCAAACAAGACTGAAACCCTGCTATGGTCAGAGCCATCCAAGTATAGAAACAGATACCTGACAATGGTTTTACTTACTCAATTTGCGACTAGCGGTAATATTACCTCACAGCAATGATTACATGGATTGCAATGGAAATGCATTCTTTGAAAGCATTGCTCAGTACCTTAATGAGATGTGATAGAACATATGCATAAATGTCAGTACTGCTGTAAAGGAAAATAAATGTCTTTGATAGGGTACAAGTTTGAGCAGGTATTTCCTCTGACAGACTTAGAAGAGCAAAGTGCAAAGTTCTGTCCCTACATTTATCACTACCAAGTACTCATAAAGCGTTCAGCATGTTAGTGGTTTTAAAAATGTTTAGAAGAGTTAGATGTCCCAGAAGAGTTCACAGGCAATTGCAGCCTGTCATACATATTTACTATAGAAGCTATAATTCCTTTACTACATGATACTTTAGTTTTCAAAAAATCCAATGAAGCCTTAATGGTTAAGGTTTTAAGTTCAAGTTCAGCTTCTTGAAAGTTGAGTGTCTGTAACTGTAAAAGCTTGAGGAAGTGAAGCTTAATTTGAGTAATGGTAAAATTTTCAGACCACAAACACATTTAGCAGGGACGATTGTCATTGCTAGTCATTTGAAAATTTGGAGTAAGAAATCAAAACACTGCTTCAAGTGTTTGGCCTTCTTCCCAGGAACTTCGTTTCAATGAAATGGTACCCTCCAGTTCAGCATGTTTGCTGGATATTCGCATGTAAAGGTCAAGTTTGAAATGTTTGATGGTATTTGAAATTTAGTCATAATTATCATTCCAAGTTAATAATATAAGTCATTCTTCTTACAGTCCAAGAATCTGTCACTCTGTGAGCACAACACTTTATCCACAAGTAGTAGTAACCCCATCACTATTCTGCCAACTTTTGAGTCTTGCCCTCAAAAGAACTGGCTGAAAGCTTTAGGACACAGAACTTTTGACAAAAAAATGTTGTTCAGGACTAAACAGAACAATGACAAATTAAATCTGAACAAGGCAGAGTATTTCAACTTTTACTATTTGTTTCCAAAATAGGGAATAGCCATGTGGGATATGAAAGAAAAAGCAAAATCTGGTCAAAGAAAAAAAAAAATGCAGTTCTTCAAATGAAACCTCATGCTAAATGTAGGTATCACTTATACTAACTTGAATAAAAATCCGAGAAGAAATGCTCTGAAATAATGTTTTATTTCAAAAATGTTATTCTGTAATGAAATAGCATGATCTTCATCTGAATTATCAGTGGTGCACAAAACTCATAAGCCACTACAATAGAAACATAATTTAATGCCCAAATATATCTAGCTTTTGAGTCACAAATAAATATTTTACAGGAAAAAGTATTTTTAAAATATTTAAAATTAACTAGGCAAATAAATGGGCTTGTCAGCATAAAAAATATTATTTAAATGCACTTAATTACTAATCTAACAAATAACTGTTTTTAGAGGACCAGATACTTTTCTTAAAAAGCAGGAGAAAAAAGTTTTCCACTGAGCTGACACTTCAAAGTCTAATTAGCACAAGCTGTTCTGAAGAGAGTAACAGACAACTTCTAGGAAAAACAACTTTTGTCAGCTGTGAATCAGCTCTTAACCACAGTAGTAATCAAAAAAAGACAGTTAACAATCAGAAATCTCAAATACAAAATGCAAAGCCCAAGAATAATTATTTTTCTCTTTCAAAGTGAGAGATATAACAGTGATGTCAAATATAAGTCTTCACAAACACACATCACTGCAAGACATCAGAAAAAACAACGGGATACAACCAAATCAGCTTCTTTTACATTATTCACAAATGAAACATAAATT
Organism: Cettia cetti; assembly: GCA_013401135.1. Lineage (NCBI taxonomy): Eukaryota > Metazoa > Chordata > Aves > Passeriformes > Sylviidae > Cettia > Cettia cetti. The sequence goes on from VZUI01046244.1 coordinate 45,834, forward strand.
TTATTCGTCTGTTGTTATTTTATGATTTATGTACATCTTAGAAAATCCATGCTTTCATGAGAACATCAGTAACTGCACTAACTTATATATACTAATAAGTATGTGATTTTATGTTTCAGAATAGACTATTAAGCTTACTCTTACACCTTGAAACAAACTGCTGCACTTTAATCCTTAGAGCAGGGAAAAAGACTAAAAATGGAGAGCGTGTATGCCATAATCACAAAAATAAATTCTGAATGTGTGTTTATGCAGTTTTAGGTTCTTAGTTCTTGCAACATCTGAAGAGTCCACAGGCTTCTAGAATGCTGTTATGGGGATGGGATGGCAAAAGTGCTGGAAGATACTAATTTTCTTTTAAAATGCAGCCCACATGGAAAACATTTCTTCCAAGATGAATACCCAGAGGAGACAATAAGTAAATTTTCCCTGCTGTCCATTCCGGGCCTTTGCTTACAAGGGATGTAGGGGTGCCCTGAGCTAAAGGCTGGCTAAAGTTGCCTACTGTCAACTTTAACAGTCAGCAAAGTACTTACACTCTGAATTTGGGTATTTCTTCTTACCTGCATCTACCTGGCTCCATAACATGTCAGGGCAAATATCTCCAGTGTAGCTGCCTACAACAGTACATATTTCTCTTCATATGAAGATTGCAGAGGGGGTATGCTAACTCAAATATAAAGCTCTATTCATCTAATCAAAGTCGTTTATGCCCTCCTAGACCTGTCAGCAATTGCAATGATCAGTTGAGAGGATCTAGCGAATCTAGAGACTCCTCAAGCAGAGGCCATTTACATGTATTTGACATCTTATGTCCCCACTGCATACCTTACTTACTCTTGCTCTACTACAGTCCTTCAGACAGAAGTGGTTATAGTCAAAAGGATCATAGTACCATGGTTAATAGAAGACCAGCATAATTGTTTTTCTGTGGTTTTCTTTTCTTTCCTAGTCAGTCCAAACATTCAGCTTACTCAGCTGGCCATGAGAACCAAAGGTTTCATGGGTATATTGGGAAGAGCACTGCCAGCAGGTTGAGTGAGGTGATCCTGCCCCTCTACTCAGCTCTAGTGTGATCATGTCCAGCTCTGTGTCCCAAGAAGGACAAGGAGCTACTGCAGAGGCTCCAGTGGAGGCCACAGAGGTGACTTGTAATCTTAAGCATCTCTTACGAAGAGAGACTGAAAGAGCTGGGCCTGTTTAGCCCAAAAAAGACTGAGATGGGAACTCTTTAGTGAATATAAATATCTCAAAGGCAGGTGCCAAGAGAATGGTGCCAGATTCTTTTCCATGATGCCCAGTGACAGGACTAGAAGAAACGGCCATACCAAAACACAAGAAATCCCACTTCAACATGAGGGAAAACTTCTTTACATTGAGGATGTCAGAGCACTGGAACCAGCTGCCCATGGAGGTCATGGAGTCTCCCTCTCTGGTGGCACTCAAACCCACCTAGACATGTTCCTTTTTCACCTCCTCTAGATGAACCTGCTTTTGCAGGGGATTGGACTGGATGATCACCAGAAGTCCTTTTCAACCCTAACAATTCTAGTATTTTCAGAGAACTGGCCCTTACCATTCTCTGGTATCTTTCCTCAGTGGCAGCAAAGCCCATGATTTCACACATATAGGCTAATGACTAATATTTTTCTTAATATACATTACTTTGTCTATACTTCCATCTTGTCTTTCACTTCCTTTTCAGTATCTTGATATCTGTGAACAATTCTTTTTGTCAGTTTTATACTAAGCTATCCAGAATGCTTCAAACTATATGAAAGCATACACAGGCTACTGCTATTCCAAATAGTTTATGAAGCAAGGCAGCTCTGAACTCAGGATACTTTCTTCCAGTGTAAAAACTGACAAATAATTCCCATGACTTCTTTTTCAACTTACAAGCCACATACAAAAAATCCTTTAAAATGTAAAGGAAAATATTTAAAGCTATAACACTGTAACATGGTCACTAAATACAGTCAGTATACTGTTAAAATCTTTTAATTATCCCCTTTTTTAAAAAGGCAACATCAGCAAGTGGAAAACTTGTCCATAAAAAGATGTATGAAGAGGAAAAGACACAGATGGAAAAGAAAACTGCATAGTGTTAAATGAAAAGCAGAAAGTCATAAATTTGAGAAAGTCACAACTTCCTTTTCTCCTCATTTAACCTTCTTTCTGTAATCTAGAAAGAGAAAAAAACCCTTAACTTGAATAATTCGTATATAATTAGTGTTGAAGAGGTCCCAAATTATTCTTCTCAGGAGAAAATATGAAAAATTGGATATGAAGTTTTATGCAATAAAAATCTTCTTTGCTTCATATTTTCTCTTACTATGAACATGAAAGAAAAACTAAATTACACCTTTCCAAGAAGTAACTCAATCTTCTAAGAAATTTAAATAGTTTATTTTAATTCCCCATGTCATAATTTTCTTGAGCAACTTTTCTAGATGCTTGTTTTACATGGCATAGAAAATTAATAAGAATCCTAATCCGAATTTATAATTAAACATTTGGACAGAAGTAGAAATGTCTATTTTTAGGACTTACACAATAAAGACTTTCAGTCCTTAGATTACCTGGGTAAATCATAAGAGTGCCTTATGAAATCTTCATGGAACTGCTGTAAACAATCAAACAAGATGTGACTTGGAAGAATCTCATATACTTGGGTCACTAATGAGGCTCACCTAATAAAGGTAAAGTTTGTTCTTAAAGAGCCAGCAAATGGTTTCAAGCTTAGCATGAGAACAGCTCTTACCAAATACATGCATAATTAAGTTAATCTTGAGGATGTGCTTTTCCTTGATGCATTGGACAGACATTACAGATAGGCAGCTTACTGTAAATGATTATCACATGCCCCAGATCATGAGTTTGGGCCTGCTTCCTACCATAAAACTGTTTATGTACACCAACAAAAGACTTCGTTACTCACAAAATGGTAAGATGGTGACAGTGAACACTGCAGTACACCACAGGAAATAATTTTAACAATTCAAATTTTCTTTCTGTTTTACAACTTGTTCTACAATTACATTTTTTTTAAGGTGGGTAATGTGACAATGTTGTTTGGCAGTCTTTCAGGCTTTCCCACATAGAACCTAAGGAAAGACTGCTATGAATGTCATAATGACTGGGAAATACATAAACCAAAGCATAGACTTCCCTTTTAATTCTTTACCTTTGCACATGGTATGAAGGCTGCATCTTATTCATTTGACTGTCTCTACGCTTCTGTGCACATGTATTTGCTTTTCTCTTTCTTTTCTTTTGATCTTTATTTAGTCCATCTTTCATTTTTCTTTTCAAAACCTGCTTGTCTTAAATAAACCTGTTTATTAAAAATAAACCTGTTAATTAAAAAAAAAAACCTACCTTTTGATTTCTGGTCAGTAAACCCCGAAAAGAGGTGTGGTGGGCAAGAGTGATGTACTTATGAAGCTGAGCAAAGAATGTAGGGAATGACTGACCACAGCTGCTGCAAAGACAATGGGATCCAAGAGGGACTGGAAAGCCAGTTTCAGATAAATGCCTGTATCAGTTTAGTGGATTAACTGCTTGTGGAAATGTTTATCCCTGAGTTAATCAAAAGAGTGTGAATGATTTCTTGAGTTAGCTGGTCCAGCAAGGGGTAAGCCCATATGTAGCTCTGCCCTAAAGAGAGTATAAAAACTGAAAAACTGACAAAATGAACTTTGAACAGAACAATGGGCTTGAGCAGGCCTTAACACACAAGTTCCTTCCCAGCACTGGGGGTTCCTCAGCATCATGACATTGAGCATGAGGGCCAATAGTGAGAATGAAATTTGTACTGAGGTCCCACGGTATATTGAAATGGGTACACAGAGGCATGCACTGATTTCAGTATATTGACATATCATTCTGCTAAATCAATATCCCACACAACATCAAATGTCTTCAATATTTTGTTTTAAACATTAAACCCTTCTCATGTAGAATACCTAATAGAACCTGGTCATAGAATTCTGACCCTCATACATTACACTGCTCCCCACAGAAGGTTTTCTTTCAAAGACAGAAGAGAAAGTAATACTGTTCTATACAGTACCTATACAGAACTAGCCTTTTCTAAAACATATTCTCTTGCTGTTGCTATTTTCAGTGTGAGTCAAGTTCTGTTCAGCTCCTGGAAACTAATCTCATGTTAGAAACTAATCTCATGTAGTAGCTTTTGAAACTATCAGGAAGCAAGTGAGACCACTGTGAACATCTGGAACTTGTAAGTGGCTATCTGTGTTTAATAATGCCACACAAAAGCTTGATAGAGGAGCTCTGGAAAGCAGAATTTCTCTGTGAAGTTCTTTTTAGAGACAAATCATTCCTCAGATCATTTAAAAATAAATGTCCCACTGCAAAAACCGATAACAGAAAAAAAGTATTGTGAGACCTGCATTTTTTCTTCTAGAACACTTTTTTAGAAATAAACCAGCTGATACATGGGAACAAATCTTCCATGCTTAAACAGCCTGATTAGTGTTGGATGACTTATATCTGGTATTTGTCCACTCAAAAATCTGTAAGAAATAGAAGGCATAGATTTACTAGGACAAGTATTTTAAAGGAGTTAATTTTAACAAAAAAGAGAACAAGTTCATTTTCCAGCCCAGTATAATTGTGCAAAATATTTTGGAGGCTTGTAAACTGAAGATTCTCCTAGGGTGTGATTTTTAAAAGGGAAAATAGGAACAACAGCTTCTAATCTGATTTCAAAGAGAGATACCTTTGCCAAAAAGGCAAGTAAAATTTTAGTTTGCCAAGAATACCACGATATAAGAAATCACTGTATACCTGCTATCATTAAGGAAGAGAAACTGACCTCATTTGATGAAGACAACTCTTTCTAATAATTTGTTACAGCTTTGCTCTCAGATGCTTTCTTGCTGCTGCCAGTTGTTTAAATCACCTTTTTTTAAATTTTAATTACAATTTGAACATATTTTTATAAAAATAACATACAGAAAGGCTTGGTCAATTAAAAACATATTAAATGTCTGGAAGACATTAAAACACCCCAACAGTTCCTTTTAAAGTATTTTTTTACAAAGTCTTATCATTTGGTATCCTGGGCCATGGTGTAATGAAACAGGAACAGTGCACAGAAACAGCATGTGGATGAAAATGCTGATGTGAGATCAGGGGAACTATGCAAGGGATTTAAAATTTACTTTAGTTCTCAAGATCAATTCTGAGGCAGCCCTTATTTTCCAAATGGAAATTTGACATCTGTTCTGTAACCTTAAAAAAATTGTGCTGGCCTTAACACTTGAGTGGATATGCCATTTCAAGGTTTAATGTCCTCCATTATTTGTAAACAGAAAAAACAAATAAGCAGAAAATACTTATTGCCCTCCTATTTTAATGCAAATGCTGTATGTTCACAACTCTCTTGTCTCTGATTCTGAAAAATTTTGACTCTCCCATAAAAAATGGGATAACTAAATATAGTCCTTCAGAACTGCTTCCACTGCTGTGCAGTTTGAATTCACTTTAACATATTTTAGAATACTACAAGCCTAAAACTCTATACACTTGGATCAAAATATATTACCATCACAGAGTAAAATATATACTGGAATTCATTAAGAATTATGTCACTCCATCTAACTAGTGAAAATATTCATCCAGGTGCTTATCTCTCTTCTTGCCTTTCTGACATCTGGGTATCAGTTCTCACATTAATAAAGTATGCAGCTGCTAAAGCTGCCCCCATGTTCTGCACATCTACACACATTGCAATGCCTTTGAATTCACCTCCTGTCTCATTCCATCAAATCATTATTTTTCCTGAATATCTTTCCCAGGCTTGTGTAACATCCATTCCCCTTACCAGTTTGATTTACTCATAATATATCACTGATGCTTTTCCCAGTCTTAAAAGAATTACAGTCTTGATATCCTATTAAGCTGATTCTCCTGTAACGTAGTTTCTGGTGCCTTCTTCCTCGAAGATGGCTGGTACCATCCCCTATGCAAGAAACCAGTGTGAAATTGCTCTGGTAATCTTCACCCTGTAATACATTATTTTGACCAATTTTTGTTCCTGCAACAAACCATGAAACAAGACTGTCCTGCTTTCTTTTGCAACTTATTTTATTATACCAGTGTTATGGAAATGACATTCTCTTACAGAAATATAAAATTGTTCCTTGACACACAGGGCTTCAGCACAGTATAACATTCCCCAGTTTTCTGCAACCTGAGTGATTCCTGTAAAACATTTCTCATTTTTTTATGATACACTCAACTTTAAAGTGATATGAAAGTGATTATTTTACTGTTGCTGAGATCACACTTAAAGAAAATATTCAGGGGGTTTTTTCCCATTTTAATGGCATGCTCTCTCTTCTATGTGAGACAAGGGCAGCTAGTGGGATTGAAAGAGCTATTAGTCTGGTTTGTTTTTATTTTTAGCATAACATACTGCTCTACGGCCAAAGTTTACAGGTTGTGTAATTTAAGATTTTTTGCGTGAAAATGTACTTTGTTTCACTGAGAGATGCACTATAAGAAAGTGACTGATCTTGGGGCTGTTTATAGCAGAAAGTAGCAGCACATCTTCTAGGAAATGTGAATTGAATAGGCAATTGTTCCTTTATAAAGAAAACAAGGACCAGAGATGGTTACATAGCTTAGCTAGTATCTTTAGATAAATGAGAACAAAGGAAAAGCTATCTTGAGAAGGGTCTTGCACTGTATCGCTTTTCAGCTAAAGTAATTTGATTTAAAATTACTATTGTTATCTGCAGATATTCATCCTGTATTTTGTCTACATTGATAAAACTAAGGCTATGATGCTTCATGCTGTATGATCACATGTGATGAAAGCATTGATGCTGCCCCAGTAAAAGTCAGTGTTAACTGAACAATGGCACGATCTGAAGAGTTTCTTCAAGTCCCTGTCTCGATGTTCTTGCGAATGGTTTTCAGTTCATAAATTCCCGGAGTTTGTTGGGATGATTCTCAGAAATTTTGAATTCAATGAAAGCAAGCTGAATAGATAGAGAATATCAGGTCTCTCTTCTTTCAGGGTACACATTAGCCAAAATAATCTTTGCAAAGTCTGCAAGATGCAAGGTAATTGAGAACTAAAATGCAGCATTAGCCCCTGCTTGAGCAATCAGAGTAAAGGAAGACTTACTTGATGTTTTATTCGGTGTAGGGTACTATCATCCTGAGAACATAAAAACGTCACTATAGACTCAAAACAAACTACAAAAAAACCCCTTGTTGCCACTTACAAGTCACAAAAGGGAGCTATGAAACAGATTCAAACTGAATGTCTTCCCAAAGACATTTAAATGAAGAGAGAGACTTGGCCCTATCCCTCTGTTCTATTCTGCTGACATTTGTGGATCACTTTTCCTTGTGTTTTGACAAGTCAGATGCAGTTGAATAGATCATTTGCAGTTCTCCCCACAAAAATGGAGCTCTTTTTGTCTCTTCCTCAGTTAAAGGACTCATGTAACACTGAGACTTCCACAAATTGCGTTTTTTACACCCTACTTCCATTACACTGCTTTTTCTCCTGCCATTATATATTTACAGGACACAGATAAACGAATGCACTAGTCACAAGAAGCTACCTGTCTCTCTGAAAACATTGTTCTGAAAGCATTTCCACTAAAACACACCAGGATTTTCTAGTGCACAACATTATATAAAGTTGATTATTCATGAATAACTTTGCAGAAGTTTATTTTGAAGGAACAAAGATACTATACACAAGCATATCTATGAAGAGCTGAACACAAGACTCATATTAGGAAAATGGATGGGTAGCTAGAAAACAGTTTACAGCCATATATTTTGAATGCCTTTAATTTGTAATGTGTGACAGCACATCTTATTTTTTATTTTTAAAATGTAATTGTATGCATGATACATTAAGTGAAGAACAATTCTTTATACAAATTAATCCAGAGTATTATGGCATATAGAGTAACTTATTATTGATGCATGATTATTTACAGCCCCAACCCAGAAGATTTTATATTTTTCATATTAAAAAAGCTCTAAGAGGAGTAGTGAAGTTGCAAAATCCAGGAGACAATGAAAGATATTTTTAAGTGCTCACAGCTGCTTGGACCTGATTCAGTTTTTCAACAATTTCAATGAATAGAGTGACACAAAACATAATTCACTGTTTAATGCATCACTGAGAGCGGGTTTTTTTTCCTTTGCAATCTGATTAGAAAAAATGGTAAATTTTCTCCTGGTGAAAAGCTTTTGCTTAATCTTAAGTAAGCCATGCCCTTTTCTGTCCTCTGCTTTGTGTTTCACCACCCTGCCCCATCCTTGGCTTAAGCATCTCTTGTGTACCATGGCAGGATTGCTCTGACACTTCACTGATTCTTCACTTCTGCATTTGGCATGCTTAAGTGAATGATCCCCACATGAAGTTAGAAAGTACACACTATTCACAAGGCAAACACAAATTACTGTGATAATTAACTTGCAATTTCCTCCTCTTTTCTTCAACACATAGTAAATATATGCAGTATAATTAATAAGATTCTTTTGTCCTTACTTTGGAGTCCCTTTTTGTAATGGACATGGGAATTTTGTCTATGGACAAAATTCTGAACTGAAGTTCCAGGTTGAAACGTAAGTATTTTAAATGCTGTTCAGTGTAATGTTAAATTCTTCTAGTACGTCTCTCTATATTTCAAATTCCTTTGAAATAGGATTTTAAAAACCTCAGATAAGTTGAAACTAAACACAGAAAACAAAATAAAATTAAAGATATACCTAAAGATGAACCAGCAGAATCTGTAGAAAATGAAAAAATTCTACTGCATTTTCACAGAGAGAATATGAAATTATGAGGGCCTATGGATGGTACTGAGGCATATTATACCATGCCTTACTCAAGCAAAGAACCAAATTCAGAGTTTGATCTTGTAGCTGAATCCACTGGGATTTAAACATTTGTTAAAAACAAGGATCACACGTTAAATGAGAAAGAGCACAACTAAATCTGAACTGGAATGTGCAACAGGAATTAGATATAGATAACTTAATAGTTATTATTTCAATGTAAAAAGAAATCACATCTAACCTCAGAGATATTTCAAAACAGACAATATCTGAAAAAATTTATTTCTTTAATAACTGAGGAATGATCGCACCTTTAATACTATCTTAGCTATAATGCTTTTATTTTTTTTTAGAACTATTACACAAATAAAGAGCTATTATACTATTAAATAAATAGTATCGATGACAACCATGCACGCCGACACTATCAACAAATACCCAAAATTATCCTGCATATTAAATGAGCAACATGTTTCAACGTAAAAAACGCCTTGAACTAGAACATCCAGAAGCTAATCGAAGTTCAATACAGAATGTCATAGATTTTCTCAGCTCTAACATTTACACAGATTTCATTGGAAAGATCTGAAACTATAAGTAGACATAAAAATCAACCTTCCCATTCTCCTAAACACACTTGAAGGCCCTACTTCTTGCTAAGACAGACTGTTAACACATGCTTAACAATAAAGCAGTAAGTGACCTCTGTATTATAATCTGAAAAAAACCCCAGAAAATACCTTTTTTCCCATTGCTTTCAGCTCTCTAAATACATTGGCTAACAACTTCAAAGTAAAATAATATAAAATAAAGAAAACAAAGGAGCTGCCTGTATCAAGTCCTTGATCAATTCTTTAATGAAGAAAAGACTTGTTTTTTAAGTATGGCAAGGGTCACTAATTAAAAGCTCACTGATTATGAAATTGCCATCAAGAGTCCATTCAGACAGATTCACTCTCTGTCACCCTACTACTGTTGAGATTAATTAAGCTTTAAACACTTCAAATAAAGCACTGAAAAATGAAACAATCTGATGTGTTGTAACCCAGTTATTTTCTGTCTGAGTTACAACATCACTTGAAAACAAAGGTTTGCATATCTCAATGTGAAAATTTATCTCTCTGGTCTCACTGGAGTCTTGTCATGTATTCCAACTCAGTAAAACAAGAAGCAAGATGAGATAGGACTGCATCTTAAGAGTTTTTCTGGAAACATGAAGCTTAGTAATTTTTAGAACTGAATATAATATAAGAAGAATTAAGTTGAGGTTTATAATAGCAACGTCTGGATTTGATGACTTAGAACATGTAGCGTGGTCTGTATTCTGCGTTCCTGAGAAACTGCATCAAGCATGCATAGTTAATTTGATGTTTCATGACATATGAGGTAAACAAAATTCTGTTTACTTATTTTGCTTTGGTTTTCCACATTTATTGGAATTCACAATTATTTAAGATCTGTTTTGCTGTACTTATAGACATGTAACTCACTGACAAAACCAAATTTTATTCTGGAGGATGCAGAAGTCAAAATTTTCCAATTTTTTAAAAAAATCTTCTGTATTAAAGGCATACTAGATACACTGGACTGTCATATGGATATTGCTTCCTACATTTCTTCCTTCTGCATTTCTACAGAAGAAAATCAATGTTTAGAAGATGCATGTGAATAAATGGAGCTACTGAGGCATTTGCAGCTACTGCCTATGCATCTGAGCTACAGTGCTTTTCTTTTACAAGAAACAAAAGCCCAGGAATTAAAATTAAGTGAGATCTCTTTGGCTAGCTTTTCTATAAAAGCACTTAAAAGATGATCTTACTCTCACTTAATGAGGTGTTCCTCTCTATGTAAATCTGTAATATTATTATCATGATTTTGCTTTGAAAGAGAGTGTTGTATGAATGCAAAATTGGATAGAAAGGTTATTAGATTAGACACTGGAAATCCCCACAGAAAATCTTCTGCAGATTAAATGGTGAGCCCAGTTCTCTGCATGTCAGCCATCTTACTGTAAAAAAAAAAAAATAAATCTTTCCTTTACATAGGATACATTTTTAGAGTATCTCTTGTTGAGTGGGGCAAATCAATTCACAGAGCAAAACTCAAGAGTTTAAAATGCTTTTGCTGTTTTTGAAAATTTTGTCTAGCATCAAGCTTGGAGAAGTGTCAGAGAACATTTAAGACCTAGGAAATTTAACAGGGTGCAGTTAAGCCTTTGCTGGGAGAAACTCATCATCCAATCTTGTCTTTCAACTGCCCTCCTCCCATTGTGAATTATCCATGGCACCAAGAACAGTAATATTCACAACAAAATCAAGCAAATTAACTACATTAGTGATGAATATCTGAAAAAAAAGCTGCTGTACATCTCTACGTACAGGTAACCTCAGTCAACTGAATTTTAAAATTGTATATAGTCAAACAGCACTCAGTTACTTAAAACATAAGACTTTTCACCAATATCCAACTAGATTGTGGACAATGCTGAAATGTTAAAAAACCTAGCTGTTGCAAAAATGTTACAAGACTCATTTTTCTAATCGTAAGTGATTTCATCCTCTAAGAATGCTTCCTGCACTTCTACCTGCAACACTGACTGTACTCTGCTATGTACAGAGCAGGACCTATACACAGGTTTAATATTCCATCCTACATGGTAGTAGTCCTGGCCCACGCCCTGGTTTCAGCTTTATCTGTCTTGTGGAAACACGTGTTTCCAAACATGCATGTCAACTTTGGGACATACCATAAACGATGGGCTCTGGGATTTTTGGATTGCTGTTCGCCTTGACTGATCAGGAACCTTCCTATACCCCATATGTGACATTCAGACAACACCTGAATAACCCACAATGTTGATTTGGAACCACTACAAGCGCATTTCTTCAATACATGTGACTCAACAGGAGAAAAGAAACAAGCAAAAAACAGAGACTAACAAAGACTAACCCTTGCCAGCATGGCTTATGTCTCAAGGGCTCCTGTTCTGCAGCCCTTGAGGTACAGGTACTTGAACTAGGTTTGAATTAGCAGCATCGAGTGCCCACAGGAGTACAGACAGAGCAGCACAGCTCAGCATGAGGAGCTTCACTGCAATTCCCAACAAACTGTTACCAGCTAGGTAGGCTAAGAGCAGCTGTTTAAGACTACAATAGCTTGATAGTCTGGATAAGAGGAGGGATGCCAGATGAATGGATTCAGATGAGGAAGCACAGGGGAACAGACTTCTTCAATTTACTTCTGCTGTGCTGCTGCCTGCATTTTGTGCCACTTCTTTGGCTGCTTGTTCATTGCTAACTGGCCCTAAGCATCCAGCATCAGTATTTCCAACATTAACCCTCACTGGACATGGATAGTCTGCCCAATTGCCTGTTTCTATCACATCTCTTAATGCATAGGGCTGGTCTAAACCTTTGTCCCTAGGGTAAAAGTTTGGAGGAAAACTCCAAGCTCTTTGTATTAAAGATTGATAGCTTTCATATTAGGAAAGAAAAGTAAATAAATCTATCTTTGGTATTTTTCTAAGTTGGATGGAAAATATGTTCTTTCACTTCATTTTGGTTTGTGGTCTTTATTGTGTAGATGCTTGTCTGATTCCTTTTTGGTTATGATTTGTATCCATGCCATTGAGTTCCCTTTGCAACAGTACAAAGACCTGATAGCGCCCTTATTTTCTGCCTTTTTTTTTGTATCTGCAACACTAGGTGTTACCAAATTTAGAGATTAATATACTGTATTTATGTACAAAAACAATATGACAAGTTTTTAGAGGAATTCTGCTTTGGGACTGCATTACTGGAAAATGCTTTTTAGCAAACAGTTTCAATAGAATCACATATTCTTTTTAGCTGTTGTTTAAACTGACAATGTTATCTAAAAACTTACAAACAAAACTGGAAGAAGTCACTACCTGAGTTTCATCAGATTGTTGTGTCACCAACACAAGACAAACATAATTTTAGAATTTTTCCATGCCTGTAATGCTGCACTCTAAGAACTCTCTAGTATAGTGTTTCCACAGAAGACATTAGCTAGCTGCAAACAACAAATCTAATCCAAAAAAAGTATGCCTCAGAGGGTCATAATCTTAACTGCTGAAGTGGAAATGTAGACAAGAGGAGGGAAAATTAAAACGTGCATACACTTGCTTCAAGAAATACTCTTTCTGTGTTTATTTGTAAGCCTACTTGATGAGAAAATATCTGTTGATTTCAATGAGAAAATATGTTTATTTCCATCTCTTAAAGGTTTGTGCAATATCCCAATAACAATTTTCCCTAAAAATCATTGCTCGTCTCAGTCACTTCAATATGATAATACCAGAAGAGTCACACACAAGAACAGTACAGCATGTGCAATCCCCAGTTTACATTTTGTGCTGCTTCTATTGAAATGGACTTAATTCTCTGAAAACCAACAATTGAATTACTTCTTAATTTTTTATAGAAATTCACTGGGATGTTAACACTCATAATTTTACCTGTCATCAGCCCAAGAAAAAGAACAACATTCCAAATCACCACAAATTCAAAAGGTAACTTCCTCTGACTAAGTTAACAAAGCTTGCTTGGAGGAGAAACATGCTATGACCCCAAAACCCAGGCTGGGGGAAAACTTCTGGGGGAAAAGAACCTTGGGCAATATCTAAAACAATCTTTTCATTAGCTACATTAAATTTAATTTGCATAAAAACACCTTCATATTTTTCCACCCTCAGAAAAATCCTCTGCTGTAATCATAGGATGTCCCTGATGATCATGAAAAACAAGATCTCAAACCTCTCTTTAAGCTATAGATGTACTGTGAAAATCAAGGGAGCAGCATGTTATCACTTCAGTGCATGAATAAGGGACAGAAAGCATACACATGAGAAGAAGAACAGGAGGAGCAAAAAGAATAAAGAATGCTGCAGCCAACCAACCAACCAGTGGAAGCTCAAGAACACTTGGAACTGGTCAATTTTCAGCCTGAAACAATTGCTTTGTGGTTCTCCATCCAGAATGAATCTGTCAGCAGCTGCAACAATTGGCATGCTGAAGTCAAAACAGCTTTGCAAAAATCAATTGACCTGGACTGACTGATACCACATGAGAGTCTAGCTTAATCTTTTACAGAAGCATGAGATTAGATAAGGAAGGCAATTACTCTGGAGTAATCCACAGTTACTCAGGAGTAGTCCAGAGTTACTCTGGATTTACTTTATGAAGTAAGAAAGAAGACCCTCAACTCCCTGGCTACAGCAGAGATTTCCAAATATTTTTAGCAATAGAGAAATGCGTAATATTGAAACGCATAAAATAAATACATTCTACTTCCTAAATTTTAAGGCACTTTGGGGAAATCAAATAAAATTCCTGAAACAATTCTTCTCTTTCTGTCTACTTTGTGAAACTATAAAGCATGAAGTATTAATGAGTTTTGGAATCCCAGAATGGTTGGACGAGACCTTAAAGATCATCTTGTTCCAACCCCCCTGCCATCAGCAGGGACACCTTTCACTAGATCAGGTTGTTCAGGGACCCATCCAACATGGCCTTGAATTCCCACAACTTCTCTGGGCAACCAGTTCCAGCACTTCACCACCCTCTGTATAAAGAATTTCTTACCAATATCTAATCTACACTTGTCCTCTTTCAGTTTAAAAACATTTCCCCTTGTCCTGCCACTATCTGCCTGCACAAAAAACCCTTCTTCCTTCTTTTTGTTAAGGCCCCCTTCAGATACTGGAGGGCCACAATGAAGCCTCCCCAAAGCCTTCTCTTCTCCATGATGCCTGGTCTCCAAGATAGATGGAATTTTTTTTTCCTGACTAAGAATATAATATTTTAACAGTCAAAGCAAATCACAGGTTTTATCACTATAGAAAAAAAAATTCTTGTATTTTTCCACCTTAAATGTTTTTCTGAAGGAATATTTAGAAGATTATCACCACATATTTTGTTAAAAACCATTAATGAAATATATTGCAGCATATTTCAGGGAGGTTTGTCATATGGTTTTGATTTTGAGTAAACATTTTTTTCTGCTTAACAGAGTTCTTGGTTAATCATATCTTTAAACCATTAAATCTTTATATAAATCACTGTTATTTTTAGAGAAAATGAAAAAGTACTTTTTGAAGAGTGCATAAGTTCTGTACTTTCTATAGAACAAGACTGGAAGTACAGAAAAGTGTCTTATTTGTCACCAAAATACATGAAAACTTTGTCTATATAACAGAATACTGGCACCTTCTCTCTCTGGCTTAAGAGGATACTCATGTCCAGTCTGAAAACTGTGAGTCTTGGCATGTAATGACTAAACAATAAATCCAGTATTTGTCTGCTTAGTGTCCATCACTGCAAAGAACTATTATCCAACATGACAACCCTTTCCAATAACAAGGTCTGTCCTGTACATGCTCCCTGCTCATAACTTTCATTTCTGGATTGCCTAAAGTGCTACAAAGATCACCCTGACTGCCTCACATTCCTGTAAAGTTACATTAATACTTCAGAGAGAATTGCTTTATTCCTGCCTTTATGGTAGAGAAGAGTCTGTATTGTGCATTCTTCTGGATTTTTTGAGGGGGGGAAGGTGAGACAAGGTCTGGACATTGGGGAATCATACAGTACGTTAGCATTTCTCATTCAATTTATGGTCTTTGGCAAATTCTGCAATTTACAGCATGTGATACATTCTTGGAATGTACTGTCTCTTTTCGCCTATAAACTCGTATGAATATAGGAAGATTAAACTGGCCTTCATTTCCTTTCAACAAACTTTTAGTCATGATCTAATCTAAAATCTTTCTCTTGGTTTTCCTAGGGGAAAAAAAAAAATTAGAGTAAAGATACCAAAATGAAACCACCTTCTACATGTTCTTTCAACAATTTGGCATTATAGACCTGTTAGCCTAAAAATAATTGACATAATATATCCACAACAGTGAGGTAACTTAAAAATTCTCTTCAAGAGAAATGTGCAAAGTTTTTCAACATTCTTCCTTAGCTGACCTCCAGAATGATGGTGGAAAAGACTCTCAGAAAATTATCTTCTAAACAGTGAGCATGGACTCACAGTACTATAAATATTCATGGAAGAAATGATACCCTACATTTATGGACAGGCACTATATTCATCTCAGAAAATAACGACTGAAATTCACACACTAAATTATGAAACATAGAGAAAACAACGACTTTTGCTTTTGCCGCACAATTGTACCTATATGGAAAGAACTATACATACAAACTGTGATTTAGGTCCTGAAGAAACCTCCAAACAACACAGAGAGTGGGAAAGTCCACAACAGCCAATCCACAGTATGCCAGACCATTCAGTCCAGGTGTCTATTTCCTTTTGCTTATCACAACATTAAGACTGCAAATTCTTTACTTCCTGTGCTCTTAACAACTAATAGACTGCCATATTTCCAAGTTTCATCACAGCTTGTTCACAACAGAACTGTTGATTACTGATACTTGAGTCAGTTTAATCTTATTCAATTTAAAATTCTATGGACAAATTTAGAGATAAATAGCTCTCCTACTACCGCCAAGCTTTAGCCAAAGAAAAAACATTGCTCAGGGGAAATCCTTGAATACATTCACTTCAATCCTGAAATTCACGAAGCAGCCTATCCTGATTTAGATAAACTGGAAGTACTCCAGGTTTAAATTTCAATTTAGATCAACATAAAATGATTAAGACCTCTTGTCACATTGCTTCGTCTTTCAGCTGGAAGTAAATATTTTTGCACCAGTAAGTCAAAAATAAATGCCTCTAAACAAAAACCACTCTATAAAAAATTCACCTAAGACAAATATACCAAATTAGTGAAAGAACACTATGAACTCTTAATCATTTACTGCTGTGAAACACATTATATTCTTATATATAAGGCTTTTTTTTATTGATACCATCCCACAGACACACTTACATATACTTAGGATACAGCAGTACACCAAAAAAAGAAAAAGACTAGCATGTGGTGAGGTAATACAGTTTACCTAAGAATTCTCCTCAAACTTTTGCAACTGAAATGCAATAGGAAAAAAAAATCTACTTCTTCTCTACCTAGCAGGGAGCACAAGTATGCAATAGTACATCATTATCATCCTAATCTTACTTTAAAAAATAAAAAAAGGTTCTGAATACTTGTATTCACGTACAGAATTGTTAGACTTCTATTAGCAAATTGAAAATCTAGGTTAAGAACATGCCATGACATCCTTGAAGGTCATGGCATGTTTTCACCCAGAATTGCAACTGAACAGAACAACTGCTACTTTTTGCTACCTTTTCCACTAGACCTTTACACTGAAAAATAGTCTTCCATAAAGTGTGTGAACTAAATAAACATTTATAGAAAAACTCAATGCAGTCTACATTCACTTTAACTGAAGATGTCATAAGACGCCTTTCGCAATAGCTCACATCCTGTATTCTTTTGAAGAAGTTCATAAGCTTCTTACACACACAGCTCATAAACACTCTATAATGTATTAGAGTCTTGTGGAAATTCATTGCATAAAAAAGAATCATAAACACATTTTCTTAGCTTCATATTCAAAACTAAAAATAGTAAAACAACTTTCTATTAGTCAGTGAGACTAAAAAGAAAGAAGTTTTAAGGTTCACTCTATGAAAGAGATGGAAATATTGTACTAAAACACAGTATTTTGCTAGAAGCATACACCCATCTAATAGTATTATTAGCATTTAAGATTTATTTTGAATTTTAGCACGTTACTGCTTTCCATCACTGATTTTGCTGTCATCTTTTAGCTTCACATTTCTATTTACATAAAACTAATTTTATTATACAGTTTATACACAGTCTCTTATGTTTATTTACTTACCAACAGTATCACATGGTTCATCCTTATGTACACAGAAATCCTTCCTAGAATTGGGGGTAAAAGAAAGAATGTTAAGCAACTCAAGCTGTTAGACGTTAACAACTGTGTAACCTATTTAGAAACATTTTTTACGGCTCAATGAATAAATACAGAACACCATTATCCCAACAAAGAACAAGGGGAAGCAAAGGCCTGGATTACACAGACACTTAAACTGCAGCTTATTCTCAGAGTAGATTCAAGAGTAGTCAGGTGACAAAACATGTACCGTAAATTCAAATTGCATTTGGTTTTGTGGGTTTTTTTGGTTTGTTTTTTTTTTTCTCTTTTTCTGTGAGTATCTTTAAATGCAACAAGTCTAAAGTCTACCTATCATCTGAAATGAATACATTTCCAGTGCTTTACATGACATTCAAATGCAGCATTTAGATCAGAGTCAGAAAGTTTTTATTCTAGTAAGTCAGTGGATAAAATCACCAATAGAAATATTACAAAGAGCATTTCTGCTAGAGCATCCCCTTATAGCAGTGGAAGACTTATAAACATTAACTACCCTATCTCCAACACATATTTTAGTCCAGTCATAGGACTATAAATAAGACTGCTCTATTGCATAAGGAAGAATAAATATTTCAACTGTGTCTTAAACATTTGCTTGGGATTCATTTTGATTTCACATGTATTTTTTTTCTTCTCAGAGACACACAAGTTACTAAAAGAGCAAAGGAAAAACTTCTTTTTACTGGAGTGTTTATAAGTGATGTTAATTTGTTATTTTAAGTTTAAAAAGGGCTGCTGAGGCATGCATGAATTGGAGAGGTTGGAAGGAACCAACAGGGAAAAAAACAACAAAAGAACCTCAGGTATACCAACCCCACAAACAAGTTCTGTTTTTCTTTTGTGCCGAAGAGTAAGGGTCTCTGTTTTTAGGGAGAGGCCATATGAATCAGAGAAATTTAGTCCTTATATTCTGTCTGTGAAGGTACATAGATAAACACATAGATTGATAATGATAAACATACAGAGAAACCCATTTTCCAGGAAAAAAAAATACAAGAATTTTGTGGTGCTTGAAATGAAAGACACTGACACTTATTTTTTTACGAAGTGTAACTACCCCAAGAGTTGTTTGTTTGTTTCCCACAGACTATTTCTACATAGGGCTTTAGACCCAAAAGCAATTTCTAGAGGTTGGCAAATTTCTGACGGTTGTTAAGGGCCACACAGACAGATGCATGGGGTTATATAGCTTTCAATTAACTTGTCACCACTGCCAGATAATTCCAAATAAAGTTGTGAGTAAATTGATAAGGACAGTCTGGGAATACACTCAAAAGGCCCTGGAAATTGAGCAAAAGGTGGTGAACAAGAAACTACAATCAGACACAGAAGAAAGTTATTTTATTTTCTCAAACCTGCAAGAAATTGCATTAAGGCACTGGGTTGTAACACAATTCTTTGTTTTGGGCTATGTGACACAAGGGACTTTTTGTCTTGTTATGCAACATGACAGAATGATTAGAAATATGGGACTTGAGGTGAAGCAAGAGAACATGTGTAAAGACAGTCTAAGGACATTGACTGCCTTCCATTCATACCCACCCGACCACCATAAAAATTAACTGATGTAATTATAAGTTAAAAAAAAAAAAAAAAGAGAGAAAAGAATTACATCATACCTTCAACTGTAAAAGAATACTATGTTACATTTTAAAACTGCCAATGTACAAGAGGTTTCTGCTCATGTAATAGCTTTCTTCTCATAGATTTACCAAGCTGTTTTTGTTTTCTCTTCTTGGCTGAATCTGACCATAATTATGTTGTGCATTCAGGGTTTCATTACGGGACTTGGGGGAAATGGTACTGCTATGATTTGCCAAGAGGGAAATACAGTAAACCATTCCTGGTTCCTGACTTACATTGAAAGAATGTAATACCTCCTTTAATTTCATAATAATGTAATGAATGTCTCAATATACAATTGAGACTAGGCTCCTTAGTAAAGATTTACAGTTCTAACTAAAACTAGCAGTACTCTCACAAAAAAAAAAAAAAAGCACTCTACTAATTCCTCAGATTATTTGCCTTCATCCCTATCATCCTTTCTCTCAGCAAAACAGAGCAAAGATATTAAAACTGCCATTACAGCATATAGAAGCTTTAGTGGCACCAGTTGGTAACAGTCTATCAATGAAAGCAAGAAATGGTTAAAGCCCATCCACCCCAAGCATTACCCAGCATATAATGTCCATTACTCTAAATGGTTACCTTGCATATACACGGAAGGAAAACAGTTCCTTACTCAAGTGAAGGCAGGGAGGAGCTCTCATGCTATTTATGCCTAAATGCTGCACTTGAATGAATTGGCTAACCTCAGAACAGGATTCTAAGCAAGGACAGCTAATCACTAACGCATTGTTTAAGAAAATTATGTTTAGTTAGTAGATTTCAGTTTATTACATATAGCAAGCATTATGAAAGACCTTCACAGCACACAAAGCCTATTCAATTTCTAAATACAAAGTATCTCAGTACATTGTTAAAATAAATCCTGGTACGTACGTGGGATGTACAAGAGAAGAGAAAAAAAAAACAAACAAAAAAACAGTAAAGGAACACCAAATTAAAATCCTTAACGACTTATTTTTGTGAATAATTTCCAGCAATTTGTCTGTTTAGATAAATTTAATACTTGCTTTTGGCAAGTCAAAATATCTATTTTTCACTCAGGCTGGCATATAATTTCCTTCCATATGCTAGATCGGAGAAAAGAAGAAAAAGGACAGACAACAGATTTCACCAGTCTACCAGATCTTCATTCTGGCTTCACTCTACTCCAATTTTGCTAATGTTTGCAATTTTTAAACATGTAGCAATTTTTAAACAGTAGAAGTTAGACTGCTTGAAACTGCAATCTGATTTCTGCTGTTATTGATTCCAGGGCTTGCAACATTTTTGAGGCTTATTGCTCAAGTTCTAAGTTTCATCAAATCATAAGATTTTTATAAGGAATAGTTGCAATTAATGGCACTTGTGGCAAGTCACATTATCATCAAATTGCAAATGCCTCCACTTGCATTGTGCAAAATGAGTAACTACAACATTGAAGGTGTCTTTGTCTCTTCACATAACAGGACATTCTGAAATAATTCTCACATATAAACCAAGAACATATGTACTAATAAATGCGCTTTTAATGATAATAATTAAATTTACAATTATTTTGGTGTTATTGAACCACAAGAAAAAAATACTTATTTACTATTTATTTGGGAATTTAAACAAATGGACAATGGTACTAGTGTAAATGGTATTTTAGAAACTGTCTATTATTCTGAGGGTAAATCTCAAAGGCACCAGTATGTGCTAGCCATTGTATTTTAGGAAAAACAGGAAATAACATTTAATTATTTCAAATGGTTAACACATCACTTAGTCTCTTTAAAGCTGAACTGAGATTTAAAAAGATGATATAAATAGTTCTTATAAAGTCTTTATAAAGTCCCACATTTCAATCAGACTGAAAACCAACAGTTTGGAAAAACCCTCGGAAGTGCCGTAAATGAACTAACAGTTGAATTGAATGTATCCATAACATATCAAAAACAGATACAGAGTAGCTAGGAATCCAAGAAAGGTGCTTTTGCCAGGAGTCAAACAGAATCTAGATTCTACATTAGCATTAAACAATGATGCACAAGAAAATATGAAAGCATTCCCAGTAAAGTTCAAAAATTGAATGATTTCTGATAGATACACATAGGAATCAAGACAGATCAAATTTTAAAGATAACTCATCTGAGTAAATTTTCTTCTAGTGTAGCCAAAAGTGGCCTCCAAATTTGATTAGACGAAACAACAAAAAATGACCATTTGGAAACAGGCAGCAGGAGAGAACAGCATCCTTGGATAAAGATACAGAAAAATATCAAAATGACACTACTACCTCTGTTCACACAGTATCATGTCCAGTATTGGTGCTTATGCTAGAAAAAATAATTTTTAAAGGTTTGGAAAGAAGTGAGAGAACAATTAAATAGAGTAACCTCTGTGAATTACTCTGAAACAAGGAAGAGCTGTGACTTGAGCACTGCCCACAAGTATTTTCATAGGAAGGAGTTTTCCAACAGATTTTAGCAGCAAAGGATACACAGAGATGCACAGTTGAAATTTGAATTATTATAAAAGAAAAATGAGAAATAAGTCCAACTGTCCATTCAGAAGGTAAATAACTGCCAATAATCTACTGCTCAACAGTTAACCTTCCTTTCTCTCAAATTTTTGTCCAAGGCTTACTTACCTTTCTTATCCTCCAGGAAAACTGAAATGTAAAAATAACCATCTAAATTTTATGTTTGGGTCTTGCCCAAGATACTAAGAGATTTTAAATTCAGTTTAAGTCCATATATTCCTATGGAACAGATCTATACTAGTGAATGGAACATACATAGTCTAATTATTAAAGCTTGAAAGAGAAAGCTGACAGCAACAGGTAAATTCATGTAAATTTTCCCCACATCCATTATTAACAGCATTTTCACTTCACAGACTCAAATACCTTAAACTTAAAAATGAAAAAACCAAAACAGCATACAATTACTTAAAATCAGTGTGGGTTTTTTTTAATACACAAGGTAAAATACAGGACTTCAATTTTACAGGAGATTCTGGCTTTAAAAACAAAAACTTTTGTTGTTTAAATATGCTCTTTTCAGGTTTCCCTGCTTTCTTCTGCATGTACAATCCTATTACTAAATAATTAACAGAAAAGCCATGTGAGATTCTCATGGACTTCTTTGATGCCTTCTGGTAGTGTCAAATAGATCAAATCACCAACAGAGTTGATAAATCAAATACAAAATTATCAAGAGGGTTGGCAGTATTGAAGTTACAGTGATGAAGACAAAATTAAGAATGATCTCATCTCTCACTGCACATTTGCAAGAATTCACTTTTCCAAAGCTGAAAATCACTAGGAGTTTAAAGACAGCAGTAGCAGCTTATTAACCCACTCTCTATGTCAATACCTTTCAAATTTTGACTGCCAAACACTCCAGGCTTTTGGGGTGACCCTATAATACCAGTTTCATTCATGCAGGGATCTTTCACAGTCTTGTTCCTCTGACTTTCTTGAGGATTTTTTTTTGGTTCAGAAAGCTAATAAAAAGCAAAGTCAGAAACATAACTGTATTTCTTCAGTGCATTGGAAGGTAATAGCAACACTTAAAAAAATCTTGTCCAAGCTTTGGGGAGTGTTCTCCCTTGATGGTTGAAACTATTGAAAGTGAAACCATATTTATGAAATCTAAGTGCTGTTTATGCCATTAGGTACTTTTATAGAACAGGCATTTTCTTACAGTGAAAATGTCTTAGCAGTGCTTTTTCAAGTATGTGTCACCCAGGGCAAGGAGATCTCAGAAACTGAAGATCAGTATGAATAAATGGCTAATGCACACTGTCCACATGGAGTATCACTACCTGATGAACATTAGGAGAATCAGAGGTCTACTTTCTGCCGTAAGAACACGTGAAAATATCAGTTCTGAGAAGGAGAATAAAAAACTTCGTCTTTTTCTGTATTTTTTTTCACAGTTGTTCAACAAATCACTGTGACACAACAGATTGACCAATGCACTGGAAAAGCAGCAAAAGGCATAATTTTTAAGTGAAGGTAGATTCTGCCTCATTTTATTCCAAACCACATGTTTATATAGTACAAAGCTTTCATTACCTAATTTGCAATAGAGGCTATGAAAGAACTTAAGCACCATCACACAACAACTGGGAATTCCCCGGGCCTTTTCCTGCCTCATTTTCAGTTATCTAATTCAGGTCAAGCAACCTGTGCAGATAGCAGCTGGTAATGTCATCTCAGGGGCCACCAAAATCAGGGCTTGTCTCTGACACTCAGACCCTGTAACTTAAAAGGCAAAGAGGATGTTGATGCAACATGCTGCATTCTTTCCTCAGAGAGAAGTCGTGATACTATCTATTTCTAAAGTAACTGTGCTAATTTATAACTGTGAACACAGTTTACTGTGAACAGTAAAACTTCCCTGATAAAACAGGTAGTTTTATCAAGATAGCTCTTAAAACAATTTTTGTCTTAATTATCACATTCTCTTTATGGATATAAAGATTGGACAATTCCCTAGCAATCTTTGCTAAATACATTGCAAACTCTTTCTGCCTTTCTTCTACTTCATGGCACCAGGTTTTAAACAGGCTATTATTTCACCAAAAGAAACCAATTTAAAGGGAAACAAAACAAAAACTGACATCATGAAATAGGACCTAAGTAAATTGAAATGAATTGGTAGCAGATATGTATCATTACAGTCTATCTGGGCAGCAGAGAAGGCTATGGGGAGAAGTTGGTTTTGTTTTCCTCTTCACAGAACAATACAAAAATAAGTTTTGAAAAGTACCTTTTTCCTGAAAAGGCTATGATGGCCCTTTGGCTGCTGACTAACAGCCTCTATAACATCCACATTACACTCTTTGTACTTAGGCATTAAAAATTAGCTCTGCAAAACAGTCAGTACTTAATTTCTATCTCTTTTGGTTACTACACAAAACTGGCATGTGAAAGCACAGGAAAGATTTTACAAAGAACTCTTGCTGTTCTATTATCATGCAAGACAAAAGAGGAGATGTGGCAACTTTTAGGAGGGCGGCCACAAATGTGTTGGATACCCAAAACGTTACACATTTACTCAAAAAAATCTAAGCAGTTGGTGTTCATCTGTATAAACAAAATCATTTCTCTCAATAAAACGGACCTGCTGTCTAAAGCTCTTCAGAAGTTGTGACAAAGGAGCATGAAAAAACAGAATGAGAATCTGAATGAACAAAACACACGTGTAAAGCCACACATGGTGTTAGCTATACCATAAACCTGATCATGTGTAGAGGTAGCCTGGATTAGCAAAACATTTGCAGCCAGAAAATTGCTCTGGTATTATTTATTAGCAACTAAAGCAGCTCTCAGATGGGAGGCAGTATGATCTAGAGAATAATATCACTGACAAAATAAAATGTCAGAAGAAGAGATCTTGAATTTCTCGCTCCAGCACTAACCTACTATCTGACATCTAACCAATTATTTTCACTTCTCTCTACTTCAAATTCCTTAAAACTGATCAGAAATTTAATCAAAAAAATTGTATTTAAACTGACAGGTAAAAAATTGTAGAAAACCCTGGAGTGCGTCCAGACGAGAGGCACAAAAATAATTTGAGGGCTGGAGCACCTCTCCTATGAACACAGGCTGAGACAGTTTGGGTTGGTCAGCCTGCAGAAGATAGGAGCTCTTATTACAACTTTTCAGTACCTAAAGCAGGCTACAAGAAGACTGGAAAGGAACCTTTAACAGGGGCACGTAGTGACAGGTCAAAGGGAAATGGCATTAAACTGAAATTAGCAAGGTTTATATTAGATAGATAGAGGGAAGAAATTCTTTACTGTAAAGGCGTGCGACATTGGCCCAGGTTACCAGAGAAGCTGTGAATGCCTCATGCCCAGAAATTCTAAAGGCCAGTTTGTATGGGACTTTGACCAATCTGCTCTAATACAAAGTATCCTTGTCCATGACTTGGGAGGTTTGGAACTAGATCATCTTTAAGGTCCATTCCAACCCAAACAATTCTATGATTACGTGAAACCAGAATATCAGCAGAAAGCATCTTAACACATGATCAGACTTATGCAAAGCTTTTTTACCATTTAGAATTCCAGAATTGTTAGGGTTGGAAGGGACTTCTGGAGATCGTCCAGTCCAATCTTCCTGTCAAGGCAGGGCCACCTGAAGCAGGTGACACAGGAACATGTCCTGTGGGGAGGTGTAATGTGGGGTGTAAATGTCTCCAGAAAGGGAGATTCCATGACCTCCCTGGGCAGCTGGTTTCAGTGCTCTGAAAGTCTCAGTGTATAGACAATATTCCTCATGTTGAGGTGGAATTTCTTGTATTTCAGTTTATGGCCATTGGTCCTTGTCTGGTTGTTGGGGATCACTGAAAAGAGTCTGGCACCATTCTCTTGGCACCAGTTTTTGAGATATTTATATCACTAGGAAGATCCCCTCTCAGTCCTCTCTTCTCTGGGCTAAACAGGCCCAGCTCCTTCTGTCTCTCCTTTAAGAGAGATGCTCCATGTCACAAATCACCTCTGTGGCTTCTGTTGGAGCCTCTGCAGTAGCCCCTTGTCTTACACTGAGGGACTGAACACAATACCACAGATGTGGGCAACTAGAGGGGCAGAATTACCTTCCTCAACCTGTTGGCCACATCCTTCCCAATGCACCCCAGGATACCATTGCTCCTCCTGGCCACATGGGTACACTACCAGCTCATGGTCAACTTGTCATCCACCAAGACTTCCAGAAACACTTCATTAAATCCAAAGAGCTGTATAGCCAAAAGCACTGGTAGCTGAAGGCATTTCCAGACCACTGACTCCCATCAACTTAACTAATGCCCCACTTGCATCAGCAGTTCAGAATGCCTCTGCCTCTTCCAATACAGGCTCAATAAGCTGAAGATGAAACAATGATGGGAAAAAGGTGTCACATGCTTTATTTTATAGCATCTTACTACACATGACATACACCTTACAAGCTGAAAACGCAGCCCTAGGTTCACTATCCTGCCCCATACAGGCCTGAAGCATTTGATACTTGCTCAAACTGCTGCTGCTACTGCGGATACTGCTGACTGGCTCAGCTATCTCAAATAAGAGAGCCCAGTGATAAGGTTTCTAGCAAACAAGCAGAATGCTATTACTCATTATCCCTGAACAGTTACCAAGAACATAAGGAAGCCTATCTCCCTTCAGCCATCCTGATTAACCCAAGTCCATGTATGATACTCAGGTATCTTTATGCTTTGGCCCAAGTTTACTCTTTCCTACTGCTTGCTTCTTTTCTCCCCACTTCTTTTTTTCTAGACCTTCCCCCCAACTCCACTCTAGCCTTGCAATGCACTCGCTACTATTAAAATCAGTTTGGGGTCTTAATCTACGAAATTAACTTCTAGTCTGTCACTCCAAGTATGTTTCCTGATGAGCTAATGAAAAGTTGCTGAAAGAACATTATTTCTTGTGTCTTGCACCAGACTTGAAAGGAGGTTGTGAGAAAAAGTACTGCTCAGTTAGGATATAAATGCCTAATAAAGAATAATCCACCCCCTCAAAGCCCCAACACATCAAATAGAGGAGGATGACAGAGTAAGAAGCGTGGGCTTTTCTAAGAAAATATAAGGGATTGAACAGCAAAACTAGCAACAAAGCTCTCGCCACACACAGCTTGGACTTCTAAGTGACTGGCTCTCCAAAGCAGGAAAATTTAGGAAAACATTTTTCTGCTTCAAAAGAAATACACTATAGATATTGGAGTAATCAGAATGAGACTAATTTAAAGAAAAAAATGTATTATTTTTATTTTATAGAGGTTGTCAGTAAAAGTGCTCTGACTAAATGGCAAAAGACTGCATGTAAGTGTAAAGATTACACATGGTTTTTGGATACCATATCACTGACCAACATGCGACGGCAAAGCAGTATTCTGCTAGAGCCAATCACAGGAATTTTCTTTGGGAGGGAGCTCTAAAGGTTATCCAGTCCAAGCTCCAAAATGATACTAAGTCCAACCATAGGCTGGCTGAATCATCATTCTGTCCTTTCCTCTGGATCATGCCTGTATGCTGGCTGAACACCAACAAGTACCACTTACAGACAAAACCATGACAGAAGCTGCTTGGAATGAAAGAGGGGAACTAGAGGCCTATTTCCTTCTCAAGGTATGAAATGTCTGACACTTAAGAGTTACATGGAACTGCAGATCTGGAATCATACCCTCGTGCTGCAGGGCACATACTGAAGATGTACATGATGTACCTTCAGCACACAGTGAATCGTACCAGCTCTAGGACAGTAAGAGGGAAGCATAACTCAGTAATGTGTCTAATGCTGATCCAGCTCTGAATGGTTAAAATATGCCTTTCTGCTTTGACTCAAAGTATCTACAGGTCTGGGGTGCTGCCTCTTTTAAATTTAAAGGCACAGGGATGAAGGATTCTAATCTTTGCTATACAGATAAGGCCTTAGCTGTAGAACTAAAGAAGAAACAAGAGAGTAACCCATTCATCACTTCAGATGTTTACCATCTGGGAAATACTGCTTTCTGCACCACCTTTTCCAACACTTTACCATCACCTTTGAGATCCAGATGCCCCAAAATGCTCCCTTTCTCACTGCAAACTAAGTTCCTGCTGTGTTGGCCATCTACTTTGATTTAGGTTCACACTGGCCTTCTGCCTATTTTTTAATGCTCATCTTTCAGTACTTTACCTTGTTATCAGTATGGCTGCATCAACTGAAGTCATGTCTTCTCCCCAGCTTGTTGACATTTCTAAATGTATATCGTTCCTCTTGCCAAATTCTTCATGTTGCCATTTACAAAAGCTTTCCAGCATTTTTTCACCATGATGTCCAATATACATATCTGCCTGTAAATAAAAATAAATAATAATTTTATTAAAGTTAGGATTATATAAATAGAATTTGAAACCTTTTTTGACTGAGCCAGGAAAAATATTCTTTTTTTTGTGGCATAATATGCCCATAGCAAAACAACTCAAACTTCAGGTCCAGAGACCACCTTCCTCACATGTTAATGATACAAATGAAGACAGTGCATTGAGAGTGTACATATATCTGTTCTCCCAAACTCTAGTCTTATTTATTTGCTGATTTCTCATTATCTATAGTGAGGAAAAATTTATAATGATGTTAAGATTCAGAATTTGAAATTAAATGAGATTACTCGAACTGCTGAGAAGAACTGGAGAAATACTTATTGACCAGAAAATTGTAATATTTTAGATTAGAACTATTGGTAAGGGAATCCCATTTCCTTATTAACTAAATGCTATATCAGCTTTTGTTTGTCTAGGGATTAGACAACAAAGAACATCAGTTGTCCTTTACAATCCAATGGAATTTAAAGAAATTATTTTTCTATTGAGATACATGAATGCACAAAAAAGCAGAACAGAAGCAGGTTTTGCTAAAGTCTACCTGATTTCCACATGGAAAGTTTAATTGACTTCTAATTGCAAGAACAGATAAGTCCCAATACATGCAGCACATAAATTAGGAGGTTAATATTTATTGGGGCTGCTCATCAGTGCAAATCACTAAATAATAAACAAAAGCTAACCATGGAAAATTTTTAGCCATTAAAGCTCACGACTATTGCAAGCTTTTGTGGAGCAACAAGCTAAGTAGCATTACCCTTTACAGGCTAAGACAAATGTCATAAATACCTACTGGAGTCTCATGAAGAAGGACAAGTTTAGTCACCCGAAGGTTTACTTGTAATCCTAGACTCTTGTGTTGGAAAAGATTAAAAACCTAAGAGAGAAAAAAAAAATACAAATAAAAGTATGATCTTGTATTGCACGTGCAATAGGTGTTATTAAAAATAACAGAACTCCAAAGAACCTCAAAAGCTCTCATATTCTACTGCGACTGCTTTTATTTTCTGTAATCTAAACAGAACATTAAGATAATGTACTGTGTTGGTCTTCTGAAGTGAAAACAGAGCTTATGCAATATTCATTCTGGGAACATAAAAAAAGACCCTTTCCTCTCAACGGCCATGATCACTTTATAAACTGTGCCCTGTTTCTTGAAATATTTACACACGCATTTAATACTGTTTGCATGAAAATTTCTATTCAGTTAAATCCGTGATCTTGGACCAAGTGGTCTGAGCCAACATTTAACTCTCTAATTCTTCCTATCATTCAGAATAGTTAAAGCTTATATTAATTTTTCAGCTTATGCTCCTTCTTTAGAATAATCTTTCCTTGTATAAAAAAGATGCTATTTTTCACTGCTTTATGCAGCAAACAAGTGCACTACAGCTCAGATAGGACTGGAAGGGAATGTAATTGTCCAAGTTAATTACTCTTTTTTTTCCACCACCACTAATCATGGAATCCTTTTCCATAACAAAGTCATGTCTTCACAACAAGCACAGATCACCAAAAACTATCCAATATCCCAACCTTTCCAACAACACCATGGGGTTCTAACCAAAAAGTCATCTTGTTCTCTCACTTCCAGGCTTCCCTGAGATGTACGACCAGACAGTATGGACAAGCCTACAACACTACGGTTTTCTGCCACGAAACACATGGACAAGGTCTTGATGGTCTGCTGATGGTCCTGTTCTGACTGTGCCTTACAGGGGTTCAGTCAGAATCATTAGAAGGTGCAACAAAATCAGCCTGCAGTGCATGCCTGGTAGGCAGAACACCAAAATTAGCTTAAAATTTCCTACCATGTTTAAGATGGTTAAAATAAATCTTCTGGCAGCATCCGTTCCATGATAGGAAACCATAGCTGGATCTGCCACGACAACAGTTTCTATGTTGTACTCCTGAGGCAATTTGTAAGAGTATCGCTTTCCTCTTCCACTTTCTGATGCTTTTTGAGTCTTGGATTTTCTTTTATCTGTAAAACAGAACAGTACTTGAGGAACTCATCCATCAAACTACTGCTGCAGTACTTTTTAGGATTTGTTACCCTTAGTTGTGTTATAATTCTCATGTGGAAAGTAACAGCCATGGACATTAATATATTATGCTTATTAGCCACTGCCAGTGCTAAGGCTCATACTGAAGGTCTCTCCTATGCATAAATATTAGCTCATAGCAAGAAAACAGAAATTTTATCTATATTTTCAAATAAAGTCAGAAAGATTATTTGCATCTTTTCAACTAATACATTTATAAAAAGAATATGTGTCTCTTACTTTGGTTTGTGGGAGAAAACTTACGCTGGGTCTGAAGGAAAAACAGTCTTACTGACACTGCAGAGTTTTTGTGCGTCCATCTTCATGAATCACAGAGAAAATATATTGATGTAATTATATCTTAGCATACAAGACAACAAATACAGACTCTCCACAAAATCATATATTCGGTAAATACATGCAACAATTCCATGATTTGTGAAGAGGAAAGAATATTTCAGATGAATGACAGAGAATAACATAGGTTTGTTAGAAATAAAATGTGATTTTTTTACTGACACGACTTCAAAATCAGTGCTCCTGTCATTATACGCAGCTGAAGCAAAGTAACAAAAGCCTGGAAACAGGGCTTTAAATCTACAGAAAGCTACAATTTGAAAACATGTTATGTTTATGGTAAGGCTGAGGCTACTAATGGCATTAAGTTTCAGTTCACCCTTCAAAAACCCAACGAAATCCCCACTACTACTACTATACATATGAACCTCCCCTGCCCAATTACACTGAAACAGTTCAAGCCAGAAGGTGGTTAGATTTACATACAGTAGTTAGCAATGCCATTTAAAACAATCAAATTTAAAACAAAATGCAAAATTAAATTTCTTCTAAGAGCCAAATTTTATTAGACCCTCTTGAGAGGATGTAAAACTTCTGGGACTGATCTCATTGAAACCAAGTGAAGTTTTTTTCCATCATCCACAATGGAATATCAGGCTCTCTATTTACCAAAAAAAAAAGCAATGTTTGAGATGACAATTATGTTCTGGAAACAACCAAATATTCAGAAATTTTGAGGAAATGTCTTTCAATTAACCAATCTCATCTCTAATAGGAAAGTTCCTGCAGTGTATTTTATAATACATGACCACTCTCCAAAAAATAAATAACTCTTCACAACAGTGCTAAAAATGAACTCACAAAGTAAATTAACTCACAAATTATAAATTCAGGCTATCTAAAATTAAAGTCTTTTATTTTGACCCTTCAGACACTTGCTTAGAGTTATAACTTCTGCTACATTCTAGCCTTACTCATGTTTGCTAACTGTGGATCTACAGCCTAGTTTATAAAACATTATGTGTGTTACCATGGCTCTTTTGAGAATAATTTCTAGTGAAACTCCACTGCTAGTATTTGTGCCAGAAAAAAACCCTCCTACAAGCTATACAACAGTGGCTTACCATACAAACATCTAATGCTGCAAGGGTAAGCTATAGGTCTGAGTTTAGAAAGTTAACTCATGTGAGTTAAAAAATATCTCTTATGACCCACCTGGTCAGTTCCAGCAACAGTTTATTCACTGTTCACTTCTTTGTTGAAGACAGAAGCTAGTGATTTTAAATTTAATCTTATCATGTACAGAGAGTTCTCTCAACGAATCTCTAAAATTTATAGCTAGCAGTGCATCTCTATTCAGAACTGACAGTCCACAATAACATACATCATTGTGCTAAACACTAAGAACACTGTGGTCCCACAAGCTGTTGTCCCTCTGCCTTTTGGGATAGTAGTGGATGAGAAGACTACACAGCTCTGCAGACAAGCTGTCTGCCCATCATTTGTCTTAGATATCTCTCCCATTAACAAACCAATGGACAATCTGTTCTGGGCCAGCCAACCTTTCAATTTGCTGGCAGAAATCCCCATCACGAGATCTCATTTATCTGAAAATTGTAGCTAAGAACTAAGAACTTTAAATAAATGGAATTAGTAATGTTGGTACTGTTAGTATCCAAATAACTGCCACAACTGCTGCCAAATAACAAACAAAACAGGTTTTAGGCAAAACCTCTTGTTTCTTTACATACTCATAAGTAAAAATTACAAAGAACTGGTCATTATTGAAGGCAAAGCATGTAAGAGGGAACAACCTTGCAAAAACCCCAGCTACATCAATAATGCATGAGCTAACAACATAAAAGATTAAAGATGCATAAATTCATCTTAAATTTTTAATTATGCTGCCAAAATAAAAAATAAATTCTACAAGGGGGTTCTGTGCAGTAAGAATTTCATTTGTGTAACCATGGAAAATAAGATTCCATATCCATATATTACTTAAACTCAGTTGACTGAAAAGAAAGCTGGGAATACTTCATTACTTCAGCAAGAAAGCTAAAAATACTGCAGCAAGTACATTCGACATAAAATAAGCAATTAAGAGAAAACAAACAGAAATGTTAACAAAACAATAACCCCACCCTAAAAAATTTTAGAGAGATTAAAATCCAGCTACTATAATCATAGGTTACATAAAGTATCTGAGCCAACATTAAGAAGAGGCTGTGACTACAGGACTCCTGGACACCTTCAAGTCCTCAGGCACAAAATAATTTCCTGAGTATACCCACATGCAGCGCAGACTACAGAGGAATCGCCATCACTCCCCAGGGGATAGCCGATTCATACGGAAATTGCAGTATTCTGCCTATGTAGGGAATATTCAGGAGCTTAAGAAGACATGAGCTATACCTCCACTACAATTCGAATAGGGATTTAAATACTTTCCTACAAAGTGACAACTTTTTTTGACCCAAGGAGTAGAAACTAATATCTCAAGTAGCACCAGTCTCCGTTTTATGCAATCTCATGGATCCATGACCAAGATTGCTTGCACATTTTATTGCATGACAAAGAGGCTGTAGAGCAAGAATCAACACAGCTCTCCCAGCTGACTGCCCAGCCTACATCTCATAAAGTAAAACTGCTTTTGATTCTGTGAAACTTAGCAGGCTTTTTCCCTGCAGTATGACACCACTCTAAGAGGAAAAGCACACTTGTACCTCAGGACAGCTTATTGTTTATTGCCAGAACCAAGTAGTAGAAGAGGAATCTTCCAATCTCTCAAATTCAGAGGGGATTCAAAATACATTTACTGTATTCTGGGTAAGAGATTTCTTTTCTCCCAACGTGCCCCATGCCTTGACCATGAGTTCCGTTCACTGTACAAACAACTTCAGTTTGGAACAAGTACTTCAGAGCAGGTAGAAGAAAAAAACCCTTAGCTTCCCAATGTAGCCCTTTGCTCCAAACACAACTGCTTCTCTCACTTTTTTTCTGTAACACACTTCTGCACTCGCTTCTTTTAAAGGTTTCATGAGCTAAAGAAAGGTGTGGAGTGTAAGGTCTGTGTATGTGCAACTGGCTCACATAGATAAATTAATCATACATTTTCAACAAAAGGATATACATACACACTGTCAACAATCAAGAAAGCATGTGGTTCCGCCAGTATGATCCTCTCCCTCGCCTAATTAATAAGAAAACCACCCATTCACAAAAACAAGTTCTTTGTTCTCTCCAAACACGTTTGGCTGCGTAGCAACTTTCAATCCAGCCTTCAATAGTTAGGACAACAAACAATACCTTCTTTGATTGCCTCTGCTAGCTCTCCATGAAAAGCTATTGTTCCCAATAGTGATCCTTCAACACCTACAGCACAGACATTCATTCCTTCTGAGAATTACAATTCATCACTGGCAATACACATTTGCTTGATAGGTAGCCAGCCTTTGAGTTCAGTTTGGATCAAAACCAGTAACAGAAATACCTGTCTCTGTTCTGACACACAAGCACCATAGAAGGAAGAGAGATGGTTGTAAGATTGGACCATATCGCTGAGAAGTTGCTGTGTTACACGGTTGTAGTTGCTATATGTCACAAAGTTACACCTCTAGCAAAGGCAGATGAGACTTTCTCAGAACCTCACATCCTCATCTGCTTTATTTTTCTTTAACTGATCCACTTATTTGACTTAAAATTCTGAAATACTTGTGTAAAGGCTTATCTTTGACGCTTCTACTCACCTTTAAGGCTGTACCATGTGTGTAAGTGTACATGTGTGTAGAATGTGTCTGTAGCACGAGTATTTTGGTGCTATTAATTAAATTCATGTCACACCAAGAAATTGCTCTCAGCATAGACAGAACTTTTAAGCATATAATTGACTGCAGTAAAATAACCTGTAGCAGTGGAGTGAGGGACTGGTCTTGCTAGAACAACAGCGTGGGTGTTAAAGTGCAGCTATTTCTATTCTCTGGCAATAACGTTGTGTCAGAAGACGCTACTCAGTTATGCACAGCTTGAACTATTTTGCAATTTTAAAGGTGGTAGATATAATGAAACTTCCTTCAAGCACATATTTGATTGTCTGTTGACAGATTATTTGTAACAAATCAGAGCTTTGAGTGTAAGATTATTACAAAAGCATAAACTAACTGACTTTTCCATTTTAGAGCATATGAGAAAGTGAAACGATATTTGATAATGAAGATCACAAAGGAATAATGTCCTTACGGACGAGTTTGCATCTTTACTCATTTCCATACCCATCACAGTTTGCTAGTTTGTCAGGTACTCCTCCCCACTTTTTGTAGAGCATACACCATGCATACTTTTCATTTTTTTTCTCATTCCTATACACATGCAGGTATGCATACTCTAACTCACTTTTCTCTAATAGGGAGGAATAAACAGCTTACTTAATGTGAACAACTTTTGACAATACAGAAAAATTAACTTTCAGATAAGCAGTGTCAATGTAATACAATGCCTAGAAGAGTAGTACAGAACCACCTGGAGGAAGTTATGTGTCATTTGTTCCATCCCACTGCAAAAAGAGCCTTGCTTTGCTAATTTATCTTTGATTTCTAACTCTGGATGGATACCTAACTACAAAAAAACCCTTCCAAAATGGGAAAAAAAATCAGAAAACTTATCACATTTATTCTGTAACTATATAAAGTGGACAGAGCAGTAAAAATTTTCAGGACGGATCAGACAGCCATTGAAAAGTTTAGCCTGGAAATGATCTCCAGAGGGCAGCTAGTCCAACCTCCTGCTCAAGTCAGGCCAAGTGTCAGAGCATGATCAGCTCTCTTAGAGTCATTTCTTGACAATCTTTATAAATACCTGAGGATGTGGACTCGACAGGCTCTCTAGCAACCTCTTCCAGTGCTAACCATTCTTGTAGAGATTTTATTTTCCTTATGGAAATTGAAATTTTCTTAAACACAGGTTATAACTGTTGTCTGTCACAGCATACCTCTAAGGAATGTCTGGCTTCATCTCTTCTCTGCGGACCCTTAGGCACCAGACAACTGCAGCTGCATTGTTCCTTTATCTTTCTTTACCTGCTTGGAATAACTTAATTCCTTCTGCCATAAGACTTCATCCCAAAGGTCATAAAATCCAGCCTCCTAGCCACTTCAGTGCACTTCTGCCATTTTCTTTGCATTTTGCCAGGATCTAAATTACACATGAAAAACAAGCCTAAAACTGTGCAGTCATTCTGGTTTATTTCCTAGGAGAAAAGTAATTTCTCACATTAACATCAGAAACATCCTCAGCTCATGCTTCCAGTCAAAGGACTGAGATGTCCTCCATCCTTTAAGAATGACAGCTGATGATGAAGCAGAGAAAACAAAACACCATCTTTCACAAAAGCCACTTCTCCCTTCTCTACTGAAAACTATGAAGTCATCACTATGTGCCAAACTTCTGTTGAAACGCTTCTACTTCAACAATTTACTCTACCTGCCATTGAGGAAGATGGATTAGGATTGTTTCATACACATCTTCTAAGCCTCATTCACAGAACAAGAACACTTATAAAAGTAGCTTCAATTCAGACAAATTTGGAAGTTCAAGACTAAAAATAACCAGGAAGAACTCTTTAACTTTGTTTTAAAACAGAAAATTAAGTACAAGCATTGCACACAGTGAGCGATTAAGCAGCTCCGATGACAGAGAGAGAGAAGAAATAGATTTTAACTATTAAGTTGAAATGAAAAAAGTCCTAAAGATTTCTACTTTCAAATACAAATGCATATTAAGAAGAAGCCTGTCTATTCCTAGTGGACAATTCCCTCTCCCAACAAATGAGACTGCAGCCTTAGCATGCCACCTCATAGTCCACTGTAGGGTACTGCTACAAGAATAATCAGATATGCTTCTGTCAAGGTCCTTTTTTAACTACTACCTACTTTTCTTAAAAATATACTTGCTATGTTACAACTTACCAGCGCAATTTTTATATTACCTGTAACAACACCACAGTACTGATTCTGAGAAGGTGGCTTTTCAGAAATTTTCTCCTCTATGGACCTTTTTCGTCTGTACACCCTGTGTGCATGTCCTGTCACAGTCAAAGTGCGATTGAGTGGCTCAATAAATATGAAGTCCTCATTAATCTGTATAAACCCCATCTGAAAAGAAAAACAAAAGGAACATATAAGGTAAGAATTTATTAAGTTGAGCACAGTCCTGCAGGAGAAAAACCCCCACAACACTCCATTTAAGAAAACACTTCATTTTAGTAACCTTATGAGCAAAGTGAGTACCTTTGTATTTTACAAGTTTTCTACTTAAACGAACTAGAATAAATTTCATTTATTTCAGCTAAATCTGGGTGGGTGGGTGGCAACATGCCAGTAGCATATGCACAGTAAAAGATACGGAATGTTAAAAGTTTTCTTTGGAAGACCTGGAGGGTCATTTATATATGTACAGCATGTACAGAAACTGGTTTTACTATTTATTATTGTCACATTTTTACATAACTATATTTAATGAATTAACAGGAATGATGTAAGGCATACAAACACATCCTGAACAAATGCAAGGATGGAAAAGAAATCTTGTGGCATTCTTTTTACTCTTTTTCAAACTAAAAGAACCCAGAACTATTTTTAAAAGGCAGAAATCCCTCCTTGGTTTTCAGCAGTTACACCAGAAAAATATTTGAATACAGCCATTTAGTTGGTTAACTCTTCCCCTGTCCCAACATATTTATACACAAACACACATGAAAAGTTTATGCACCAGATGCACATCTAATATTACAAGAACTCAGCCAAAGCTAAAAAAAAAAAAAAAACCAAACAAACAAACAAACAAACAAAAAAACTATAAACCATACTTATATAAATACCTCACAACTAGAACTCAGCTCAAATTGTTAAGCTGCCAATACACGTAAGTTCCCATCAAGAGTAAAGCTCGAGACAGCAAGGTTTTGTGGAGGCTTTTTCCCCACATCAGCAAGACTGACAGTTAATTTCCTCGTTCTCTAAACTTAAAAAATCTATTATACTGTTTTGCTACAAAAACAAAACAATGTGATATGTCTGCTGAGAGAAGCAGAGAACTCTTCAGTATGCTTCTATATGAAATCAATATAGAAATATATAGAAAATAACTGTTTCTTCTGGCATCACGTAGATGCCGTTATCACATTGGATAGCCTGCCTGACATATGAATAAACCATCCAAAAATATTCTGACCCAAGGAAGAAAATCAAAATTTTTGAGTGGTACAAAACACAATTTCATTCAAACACAATACTTTAAAAAATCCAACAATCTTTCTGCACAATCATATGAAATAAACGTGAATATACACATTTAATTTTTTAACCAGTTACAATAGCTAAGGAACGCGGAACAGATGTCAAAAGGTCATCATCAACACAAACACAGAAGTATCTGGGGGTTTGGCTGTTCCTTCTCCTTTTTGCACTTACCTTTTAGGGTCAGTTCAGCAGGAGCTTTAAATGTCACACACTAGAATATTAGCTAGTATTGCTAAGCACTTTCTGTACACCTACAAGATAACACTTCTTGAAAAGTGTATCTTTAAAAATGCTACTTTTACATAACAATTAACTACAAATTGTGTGAAATTAATTTTTATTTAAAAGCATAGTTCTCAAATACTAATAAAATGCATAAATTACTTTCCATTTTATTTTTATGTATAATGCTGAATTTCACTCAGGTATAGATTATTTTATTTCTTTAAATAATTATTTAGCATATGAAAGATGGTGATAAAGTGAATATAGAACAGGAATAGCAGCCCATTAGGTGGTGCTGCAAGTAACCCCTGTACACCAATAAAAAGCAAGGCCTTAGTCCATCCTGAATGGACTCAATCACAGAACATTTGTCACATTTCTTCCATCTCCATTCTCTTTGTTGCAAAATGAAACCAGGACTTTAAGATGATGCTCCTCAGATTGCCACCACTCATTAGACATTTCTGAAAAGTTGTGCCAGGACTGACATTTAATATTTTCTTTCAGCTCCTTTCATAGAATGAAGTTAAGTTCATTGGTAGAAAAATCCAAAATTTATTGCCAGTTTTCTGAGTCAGAAATTAAAGAACTGAACAGTGTTGTAAAGTTACATATATGCAAATAGGTAATTGTCAGACAAATCTGGATAACCAAATAATCTCTGCTACCATTTTGACTGATTTGGGGAAATAAAAAATTTTTAATTTTTATTTCTCCAACTCTTCTCCACAGGTAGCTTTGTCAACCATGTCCTTATATTTTCATAATAATTACAAATGGAGTTTAAAAGATCTTTTAACGAAGTAAACACAGAAAGCAGAGAAGTCAAAGCATGCATTAAAGCATTTCAGTTTCAACGTATTTTCAGATATTGAATGCCAAGGCCAGTTACAGCTTTTAGACAGCTCAAATGGCAAAACTTCCATGTTATGAAAGCAAAACCCTAATATCCTTCTTTGATAGATCTGTGAGTTCTGGCTAACTGACACATCTTCCACCACTTCCATGGGTGAAAACACTACTGTTCACAGCTGCAATTGAAAAGCCTACCAGGATGCTGGACTTATCTCATGAAAAGGTAACACAGCATGCCATTCTTTCCCCCACTTTATCAAGTTCCTTACATTAAAAATAAAAAAAACCAAACCAACAAACTTAAATGTAGCACACATATCTCAGTAGATTTAAAGTCCAGCCCAACT
Source organism: Cettia cetti (assembly GCA_013401135.1). Lineage (NCBI taxonomy): Eukaryota > Metazoa > Chordata > Aves > Passeriformes > Sylviidae > Cettia > Cettia cetti. The sequence goes on from VZUI01046244.1 coordinate 85,117, forward strand.
TTATTTGGCAAAAAAAATCCTCAAATTTTGTAGCTGTTGATGAACTCAGTACTTGCTCTGTATGTTATTTATTTTATGCAGTAAAGAGATGTAGAAGGGAATACAGGTATGACCTTGCCCCTGACAATTAGCAGCTGTGTTAATTACCCAACACAGCCTCGCCCCTGATGAGTCACAGCAATATCCAATAAAGATCAGTGTGATAAAGGTGGGGGTGGGTTAGCTGCTGAGGGGGATCATGAAGAAGAAGGATCCTGGAGACAGAGAGAATCACTGCTGTGAGGTCAGTCTGGGTCTGCAGTTAGAGCCTGTTGTTGGAACCTGCAGTCACAGTCTAGCTGGGTAACAGCCTGCATTCAGAGTCTGCAAACTGATATCTGCAGTCATAGTTTAGCAGGAAATAACCAGCCGTCAGAGGCTGCAAGGGAAACCTACAGGAGGAGCTTGCTACAGCCAGAGTCAGTGAATGGTTGGAGTCAGGGTGGCTGAGCTGTAAAGGGAATAAACCAGGACCCTTTTCATGCTGAGATAAGTAGTCTGTACCTTGGCTCATTTCTACCCTCTAACAAGAGGACTCCTGCAACAAAGTAAAAACCTCAAATATAGGGCAAATTTCAGCTGATAGGCAAATAAAACTTTACTTGCAGAAATTAACTTTTTGCCAAATTTGGATGGGGGAAACCAAGACAAATGAGAACACCTTTCCCCAGCACCTGAGTGGCAGAGTGCAGGTGGGGAACAGTGGGTGTGGTCAGCAAGTCACAGTTCCTCCCTACTGCAGCCAATCTCCACTGTCTTGTGAAGCAAATGCACACAGCAAGGAAGGACAGGATATAAAAACTCTACCTCTTCCTGCTCCCAACATACTGCCCAAGGCAGGTATCAATGGGAAAAATGCATTCCTATCAGATGTGGAAAATGTACATGTTACTTAATACACGTCTTGCATCCATCAGAACCAAAATATTAATGCTACATGCAGTATAAAAATGAAAGGTTCTCTTCACTGTACCATGCAAAAAACGAAATCATCTTTACGAATTCAATATTTATTTATTTTGGAATCTGGTAATAGGCTTTGTGTTATTTGTCAAATTCAGCATCAATTCCTGAGTAAACAGGCCAAATCTTTAATTTCTATAGCCATATCCCCCCAAAGGTTTTTTTCCCCATGACTTTACCAATCCAGATTTAATTTAGTATCTTGATTCTAACAATTCTATCAGAAACTAACCTGAAATACAATAAAAATTCTCCAGCTCTTACTAATGGAAATTATAAAGCAAGCTCAAATAACATTTCACACTATGTAAACAACAGAGTAAGAACTTTGTAAGCTGTTGTTACTCAAATGCACTACCACTTTCCATCTCTAAGAACCTTCACTGCTGAAGGCTGAAGAAACATAAGAGCCAGCACCTTCTGTCTTCAATTAACTGCGTTTCACAGCTATGCACACATACATGCTCCTCCTGGGGGTTTTCTCTACCTGTCTGCTCACTCCACCCTCCTTGTGGAGACATCATAGAGGAGAGAGTCAGGATTATTTATCACTGTTGACTGACTTTCAGCTGCGGACATAGTGATCCATCCAATCCTTTCTGGGATCTTTTTTTAATCATAGGGCTGTGCCTTACTGAAGTATGCATACATGCACAGTGCTATACCTTATAGCCCCGACACAGCAAAAAAAAGTTTAGATGTTATGCAGAGATCACTGGGTTCAAGGCATGCATTCAGGCACTAGCCCCCAAATCTGAGGTCTGTGGAAACAATTTTTGCGTGGCTTTTAAATCCTTCCAAATTTCTATACTCTCAGTCTGGTTTAAGACACACATTGCTCTGAATTCTTAAGAAAATCATTCTCTATAGGATGCTACTCTCACGTTTAAGATAACGGCCACTTTTTTCAAAACAACCTTAAGTTGCACAAAGATGCAGGAAAATATTTATGCTGCTACTCACTAAGCACTCACTATGGTATTCACAACTAAACAGGTATTCACAACACTAAGCCATAGGCTGGACTTGATGATCTCCAAAGTCTTTTCCAACTTAATTGATTCTATGACACACAAAATGTAACTGTAAACAAAATAGATAAAATTTATCAATTCTAAACGCTCAAATTTTCTCAAGTGTCTGTTTTAGTAAAAGCCCAAAAGTGTTTCCTAAATTCATGGTGGCGTTTTTGAAGTCAGATATTCGGTCACTGCTATCAGCATCGAAATTCGCAAACCGGACAGGAGTCCCTCCAAGTGCCAGAGCTCTCTGTGCAATGCAACACGCTGGTCATCAGGTTCAAGTGACCACTTCTACATGCCAACTACTCTCTGCTCTTCTTGTTACAAATGCCAACCAGCTGTAGACTCTTGGAACTTAACACTGTCACATAGCTCCGGCTTGTACTACTATTTTCAGAATTGTCAGCGCAGTCTCAACTACTGCATACTCTACCTCTGACCATCAGAAGAATTTAGCAGAACCAACAAACCATTTGTAAAATGCTGAAATTATGTGTTCCATCCTCCTTTCTCTTCTCTTGCCCTGGAAGCTCTTCTCCACCTTCTGGTTGACTAATCTGTGGCTTAAAAGATCAAAAACACCTGAACTTAAGAAACACCTGTGACGAAGGAAAGCACACACCAACACATGAAAAGACTGAAAGACTGTGTATTCTGTGAAAAAAATAAAAACCCAGCAGAAAAGATCACTTGCTACCAGTCATCTGGAGTTCTACAATATTGATTGTAGAACCCAGTATTAACACAGCCCAGGCACATTATTCAGAATAAAGGGCACTGTCTTGAAGAAAGCACCAACTCAGAGAACAATTGGCTAATTCCTCTAGAAACTTACCTAGTACAATGAAATCTCAGCTTTCTCTCAAAGTCATAAAAAATCATTTAATCTTCTTATTCTAGCCAGAAAATAAAACATATTAAAATATATTTATACGTCATTCATGAGGTGTAGCTTTGCTTATAAATTTCACTTGCCTATTGAAACAAACTCAATACGCTAAGTCAAACCAAATTTTCTCTTTACATCATATGTAGCATGGATTATTTCATTATTTTCATTATACAGCTTTAATTGTCCCTGCTTACGTCCTGTAGTATTGGAAAAATAATGAACAAGACACAATGGAGAATATACAATGCAAATCACTTCTGTATTTTAATGTCTTAGATCCACACATTAAGTCCAGTCCCTATGCATTTGAGATTTTGCCAAATAGAGATTTTCCTACACTTACTCTTATACTTACACTTACTTACACTTACACACTTACTCTTATACTCTTACACAAATCCTTTGTCAGACTACACTTCTTTTCATATTTCCTTGCTGCTATTGTTAAGTAAAACAGTTTCAATAGAACTGCTGCTCCATTGTTTTACTACCCTTATTTTAAATGTTTCATATTTTTATCTTCTACCATTTGGAAATCTTTCCAATATGACAACTTTAGTGATTCATGTCCTTTATCTTAGATCCATCTGACCCAGAGCCTACCTTCCTCTCCTTCTGGGCCAGCTCCCTAGGCCAGCATTTCAAGTTCCCTTGATACTCCCTCTGAAGTTTTTATAAAAGGTAACCATAATGTACTGAAGTTTTGAAGCGTTCCTTCCCTCAGCCCTCCAGGCTGGGCCGCTAGCTCATATTCTGGGGGGCCTTGGGCAAGGAAGACTTCAAGATAGGGAAAAGAGACCCAAAAGAGGCTCCTTACCTCAGGATGTTCCAATGCTTTATTCTTGAAGGGTTC
>VZUI01046245.1:0-17426 GCA_013401135.1 Cettia cetti
TGCTTTCTCTGTGTGCCTTGATTTGTAACACAAGCTGTGTTTTGTGTTTTGCAGCAAGCCAGAACGCTTTAGCAGGAAGTTTGAAGACATTTGCAGATCTGGTTAATGATTGATTAGCGTTTCTTTAATTGCTGAAGTTGTAACCTGTTTAGTTTTTTAATCTATTGCATTGATTGGAATCCTTGCCGGCTTTCTTGAGTGGTAAATACATGAAATCAACTAAATTTTGTTGAAATTATCACTTAACCATGCAATCTTGTTTATGTATCTGTTCCTGAGGAGTTCTTTTACTTTTTTGGTGTATGGGTCATATATGAATGTTTTCCTTTTCCCAGAGTCCTAACACAATTCTTCCACATTTAACCTTCCATGCTCTGCTTTGTGTGTCTATCTTGTGTATCACCTTGCCATTACGTATTCAGACTTAAGGTCTCTGGATGTTTCATACTGAAAATAATTACATTTTTTTTTAAGGGTACTTTGTATCAGAGGGTTAGTGGAGACAAAGCAAAATGAAAGGAAACAGGAAAATGTCTTTGGACATATTTGAGGAAATGATCAAATTTCACTTTATATAAAATTGTTTTAAGGTAAAGCAAAGACAACCAACCAATGGGCATTGCTGCTACTTACTTTTGAAAAAAAATAGTATGTATATATTCTGTTGTGAAAACCACAGGATTATAATCATATTTAAGATTCAGATACATTCATTCTTTGGTGTGAATGGCATGGAACCTATAATTTTGGAAAATTTAAACAGCTGCTCTTTATTTAGGAGAAGTGTTAGTTATAAATAATTATCCAGTTCTACAAAGGCAATTGTTAAAACTAAAGGAATCTTCTCAGAATACAATCCCATGTTGCCCCAGTTCCCACTCACGAGGGTCCAAGCCTGGCTAGCAGATCAACCTCGGAAGGAAACCGGGGCAAGGACAAAGGCAAAAGACAAAAGGTGCTCTCAGTTCCCCAGGAACAGTCCTGCTGTTTAATGCCGAACTTACACCATGCGGTCCCGGGGATCCAAAGAGGCAGAGCCTCCTCGGAACCAGGCTTTATGCCCTCGGTGGAGAGAGGAGGGGAGAGGGTCTGCTGGCCAATGGGGGCAGACCCCAGGAGAGGTGGACACCAGGTGGTGTCAGGTATACAGGTACAGGGGTTTCTGGGAAGGTGGGTTTACAAACACTTCCTGTAAACAGGGACACCCAGTGCAACAAGAACTAGCTACATTTGTGCAATACAACACCATGTGATCAGCCAGAATTAAGGCTTACGCAAAGTATGGGAGAACATATGGGCTTCATTAGTTATTAATTTGTGAAGTGAAACATGTCTCTGAGAGAAGTGGGAAGACAAGAAGCATCTGTCTGAGGCAGGAATAAAAGAGAAATTTTGGAGAGAAGGGGTATAAAACCAAGGACACAACTTGAATGGAGCTCTGGCCTTGAAAAAAAGCTTAGTTGGGTTCTTAATTCAAGACTTGGCTTAGATTAAATACAGTAGATTTTGGATTTTACTATTGAATAAACAAGAAAACAAACAAACATCTCTCCCTTGGACACCTCCAGGCATGGGCACTCCAAACCTCCCTGGGCAACCCCTGCCAAGGCCTCAGCACCCTTTCCATGCTGAAATTCCTCCTGATTCCAACCTGAGCCTCTCCTGGCCCAGCCTGAGGCTATTAGCTCTGCTCCTGTCCCTGTTCCCTGGGAGCAGAGCCCAACCCCCCCACCTGTCCCCTCCTGGCAGGGAGTTGTGCAGAGCCAGAAGGTCTCCCCGAGCCTCCTTTTCTCCAGGCTGAGCCCTTTTCCCAGCTCCTTCAGCGCCTCCTCTCAGGACAGACTCTCCAGCACTTCCTTCTGCAAGGAAAATTGGCTAAAAAGCTCTAACCATGGTCATACAGAAGCTTGGATAGAGGAGATTCTGTGGCAGAACAGTTTATTTGTTCCCTTTTGACAAAACCCTTTATTCAGACAGTATTGCTTTTTTCCCTAAAATAAATATATAATGGAATATGATTTTTTGTTGTTGTTGAGCACAAGAATTGCAAAGTAAAACCTGTATTTTTTCACCGAAGACGATTTCCTTGAAAAGTTCTTTATTTATTTGGCAGTAGAAATACTATGACCTTACATGTAAACAGTTGTCTAGTGGGTACTTTCTAACTGTTTGGCAAGTGAATTTGAAAATGTTATGGCTTTTGGTAGTGCCTGAGACCATAAATTTAAAGTGTTATACCATTTTAGAAGATAATTGCATTTTGTGGAAGATCCAAGATTGAAATCAGTTTGTCTGTTGTTTTTTTTTTTTTAATCAAAGGAATAATTTAAGCCTCCAAATCAAGTCCATGCTACATGCAGAGCCATACCCTTATTAGATGTGCTGAATTCCTATGAAGATCCATCCAGGATCTGTAAATGGTATTGACAGCCCAAAGGGATGACATATAGACTGTTCCTATTATTTGTCTAACAAATTCCTGTGAACGTGTAGATATGAAGATGCTTATTTATTTACAGTTCAAGTTAATTTTTGAAACAAAGCTCATTAATTTTTTCAGTGCTAGGAACTTAGTGTGTTGTTGCAATGAAGATACTAAATTAAAATAACAGATTTTGGCAATTAGGTATTATTCTCATGAGACAATGGGAGTGTAGCTAAATACTGCTATTTACTTTACAAGATTGTAATTACACCAACCAGAGTTTTTATCCTGAAACATGATTAAAGCAGATCTTCAACCATGAAGGTGTAAAAACTGAATATATTTTTAGGAAAAATAGAAAGCAAAATCAACTGCAAATGGCTTTTCCCAAGAAATATGAATCATGTCATATGAATTCCTGAAAAGGGACTATCAAAGATAGAATATTATTTAAGTAGCATTCAATTAAAAGGTCCCCTTATAAATCTGTGTATTAATAACAGTGGTGTTCATGGAAGTCCCAAGCTTTTGTGTATGAAGCAGGTAAATCTTTAAGCTTGTTTTTCCAAAAGATGTTGAGTACCAAACCTATTTGTGCTATTTTGGAGTTATACAGAAACCATAATTCTTGTTTACAGAAGATTCTGAAATCGGGTAAAAGAGAATATACTACGCAAGTCACTGAAATTAAATTGGCATAGCTCAGAAAATAATTGAATGCAAAAATGTTTGGTTAAAAAGCTTTTAGAGAAAGACATTATTGTGGATTTCTCATTATTTAGATGAGTAAGGATGGGGGGCAGCTGGGCAGTGGAGCAGAGGATACTTTGGACATGATGGGTAGCCCAGACATTCTAGTTCAAACAGAAATGTAATGGAAGAAAGAGAAAAGAAATGTGGTACTTTGTTTTAAGGTAGTAATGTAAAACTGCACCTGGGAGATGGTGATTAAAAATATTGTTAAGAAACATGAACAATGTAGTTATTCTTGGCAGTGGAAAATTTTACCTAAAGCTGTTAGAGTATATAAACTGAGCTCTGGAATCAGAAGTTGACTTCACAACTTCATGCCTTCACTGTAAACGGCTTCTTGCATCCATGCAATGGAGTTCCGTTTCTTCAATTGCTGACAAGTAAGTAATAGCACTGTGCAAGGGGACCTCAAAAATAATGAGGCCACTCTGAACTCCTGTGGATAAAGAAGAAAAGAGAATAAGCTGCTGAATACTTTAGCCAGGCCTCATTCACATGTCGGATATGGGACAGGTGGGATGTATTTGTTTAGAAATACATTCTTATTGTAAGATTAAAATTATTCCTCTCTATACATCTGTGAGTGAGAGACTTCAGACTCCACAAAGCCCAAACCAAACCTGCAACTTTCAGCTGTAAAAATGTGGGAATGGTAAAAAAAAAAGCAGAAGAAAGGAAATACTCCCACAACAGGATTTTCTGTTTTGTCACAGTGATTCAAGGGATTTTGTCCTGAAAAGAACCACTGTATTTTGATACTACATAAAGACTTGGTTGCTGCCCCAGGAATGCTGTTGGTGAAGCCCAGTTTGTTGCCTGGGTGGTTGTGACAATCCACCCAGAAATGTGAGAGAACTCCCATGGTGGCCCTGAAGTTGCAGCCATTCAGGCTGGCCTTCACTTGGGAGGCATCAGTAGAGTGAGGGGAGGGAGGACCTGTCCCTTTTGGAGACTTCTCTATGTTTTTATGGTGAATTATAAATAAGCTGTAGGTGAGGAAGGGCTGGAATATTATTTTAATGCTCATGTACAGTGCATCCCCAGCTATGTGTTGAGGGGTACAGGGACAGAGAATGGTTCTGCCTGCTGATAATTGCTGAGATTGCTTTAAGAGGATGCCTTTTTATCTTTCCCTGTTCCACCCAATTACATTCTGTTAAAAGCCATTTAAATTCCTGCTTGGAAGGAAAGCAGCACTGCTCGTCCTTGCCTAATTCTTGCCAGGGCTTCTGGGTGGGTACCTGAGCTGTTACTGTTAACTTTCATTAGTTTACCTCCAGGAAGGGTCCTAGGTGATGAGAATGTGGGCTGGGAAGAGGATTCCTGAGTGCATCACGTCCTTCTATAATACTTTTCACTGGAATCCCTTCAGTACAGCTGTATGGTGGGCTCTGGGTGGGCGCCTCAGGCCAGAGCATGTGACCTCCCCACCCTTTGCATGTTAAGGGTTTGGGGACTTGTGGTACAGCAGGGTGAGCGATGCCCAGAGCCAGGGCAGGAGAGTAAAAAGAACCAAAGGCAGTTAGATTCACTAAAATGTCTGAGCGGCTGATGGTGAGCTGCATGAGAAAGCTGTTCCTGAGTTCTAAATTATTTAACTGTGCATAAATATGTTTTAAAGTACTGCATGACATCACTTATCCAGTGTTTTAATTGAGAACTGAGTGAAGAGCTAATGCCCAATTAGCTGGCAGTGCTCAGTCCATCAGCTGGAACAGGCCAGGCTGGTGTCCAGTCCTCAGTGCCTGCAAACGTGATAGGTATGGGAATATCCCATGCCTGGGCTGTAGGTGGAAGTGCTGTTTCTGTGTGCAAATGTGCAGTGGCCACATGAGTCCCACCTGCAGGTGTGTATCACTGCCTCGCCTGCACTAGCATCTGCAGGGAAGGGCTTGGCAGGAGTGATGGTGCCACAACACTACCATTTTAGAGAGATGGGGTACAAGTAAGCTCTCCCCTCTGTGGGTTATAATTCATTTATCTTTGGCTTTCATGAGAGGAAAAACCACTTCCTTGTGATTGTTCAGCCTGCAGAAGAGAAGCTTTGGAGTAACTTGATTGCAGCCTTCCAGTGCCTGAAGAAGCTACAGGAAAGATGGAGAGAGACAATTGACAGAGGATGGAGGGACAGGACAAAGAGAATGGCTCCCACTGCCAGAGGACAGGGTTAGATGGGATATGGTGAACGAATTGTTCCCTGGAAGGATGGGGAGGCCCTGGCACAGGGTGCCCAGGGAAGCTGTGGCTGCTCCTGTATCCCTAGCCAGATTGGACATTGGGGCTTGGAGCAACCTGGGATAGTGGAAGGTGTGCCTGCCGTGGCCCATCAAGACTGGATGATATTTAAGGTCCATTCCAACACAACCCACTCCATGATTCTGTGATCTTAAACCACTACTTAATACTTGTTGGAGTCCAAGGAAGTTGCCAACCTAACTGGTGTTATCAGTGCTCAGATACACAGGCAAAGGTGAACCCTGTGCAAAAGAGTTCAAATTCAAGTGCACTGAATGCCAGAGAAATATGTCACCTCACACAGGATTTTTAGCTCGTAAATGTTTACTAAATTACTTCTCTCTAATGGAGACTGCTTGTATATTCTCTCGGTGGTCTATTTAGTACATTATCAGATAAGTGTCTCTTGCATATTTAGTGCATGAATGGCACTTGTGGTAGTAATTACTTGAGGTTTCAAGGCAAAGTCACATGTGTTTAGTGTCTGTGTTTGGTGGCAGTTTCATCCACTAAAGTTCAATGGCTTTTTTCACTCAGGGGAATAGCTAAAATCTCCATCTGTATGGCAGAATTCTCTGGAGTCCTTAAATCAGAATGGTGATGTACCAGTAACAACAATTTTAGGTGTGTTAAGTGGGGTGACAAGAGAATTAAAACATATCAGCAAGGTAAAGAAACCTGTCTTAAAAGCCTCTGCCAGGTTTTCACTATGAAGAATTTAATCTATTTTATGTTGAAAAGACAAAAGTATATTTCAGAGCTTTCTGTAAGTTGGAAGCCAATTCATCCTGTGTGGAATCTATTGGCAGTTTTTATCTTTTTATTATTATAATTTTGGTTTAGTACACTGCAGTTTTGGGTTTGTTTTTTTTTTTTTTTTTTTTTTTTTTTTTTTTTTTTTTTTTTTTTTTTTAATAAGGAAGGAAGTTTTCATGATAATATAGCCACTAGAACAACCTCTGGCTTTGGGCTGTTCTGCTCAGAACATTTAGGTAACAGAGAGGGATCAGTGGGAACACTCAATTTACATGTGGCAATATACTGCAGGAATGGTCTGGAAAGTGATTACTTCTTTGCTCTCCACATTCGTCCTCACATGATGACAGCAACCACTGTCAATCTTGACCTCCCTGCCTTCTATAGGCATAAAGGACTTGTGCTGCTCACAGCACAAGTGCTGCTCACGGTGCAGGCTCACAGTGCTGCTCACAGTGCAGGCAGATGGAAATGCCAGAAACATAAATAAATCTCTAGCTAGTTATTGTAGCTTCTATCTTTTAATGTGGACCTTTCAGGGCCTTTCTGTGTGCCCCAGCTTGTTCAGGTCAATGAGAATCATTAACTGATCTTTTTTAAAATTACTTTTTTCTTTGTTTTCCAAGTACAAGCAAAATCCATCAGTTCACATGTAACTAACCAAGTAATGTAACTAGTCTTAATGAGCCACTTCTATGGTGTGGTATAAAGTTTTCAGTTTAGATCCTTTCAGTGAAGAATGTAGGTTGAGGGAAGATAAATTATTTTAACTAACTCACATTAATCATTCATACGTACTTCCAGGCTTTGCAAAACCCTGTTGTTTCAGCAATGAATCATATTTCTTGAAATAGGACTACTTTAAGAACACAAAAGACAGGAATATAGTCTCAATTCTTGGAGATCATTTTACTTAATTGAACACACTGATTTCTTGACAATTAAAAGTGGTGTCTCTGCCTTATTTTAAACATTTCAAGGTGGTTATGAAAAATACTTGGCCTCTAAAGTTACGGTGAGAGGCCTCTAGCAGTCAGGATAAAGTTTTCTTATATGACCCCCCCATTTTAGGCTGCCTAGAAATTAAATGCATCTTTTGGTACCCTGCACTCTGAGGTGCATCTGTGATATAGTTCTTGTGTGTCAGAGACCGGTGATGTGCAGGAATAAATCACTGTGGAGCTCTAGGTGCAGCCTATGTGCTCTGATGGCTCTTGGGTGAAGGTAGAACTCTGTGTGCTCTTTTTCAGAGCTGAACTGCTGCAGTGCTCCTGTTGCTGTCAGTGTTCCTCATGCACAGACAGTTGCTATTTCCCACAGCTTTCCCCTTTTCAGTGGAATTTATTAGTGCAGGACATCTTACATTGCCTTTGTTCATGGTCATACAGTGACTCACAAAGACAGTGCAAAGGAAACTTTTATCTTTGTCACTTGTTTTTTGAGAACTGTCTCTTGAAGTGCCTTGTGCTTTCTCACCTGCATCAGGCTGCAGTTCTATGGGACATGATCCCATTTCTTCTGCACATTTTCCATGTAACCCAAAGGTGCAAATCTGATAAAATCAGTGATGTATCTGTGATTTAGGGATGATTCCTTGCAGTTCTCAGCATTATTTCACAATATGTTAGGATTCACTCACCGGTTCCAAAGCAAACTGGACTTGCAGTATAAAGAGATTTAAGTCTGTGCATGACAAAACCAGCACCTTGTACCTTGTTAGGAAGTTTGGATTTTTGTATTATCAGTCAGCATGTTTCTTAAGTTCATAACTTAAACATTGTCTGCTTACTCACATCTGTTTTCTTGTATATATCTTATCCAGATTACCCTCACTAGCGACAGCTTTTACACACAAATAATTTCCAATGAATTTATCTGGAATCATGGTAAATTTTGCAATAAGTGGTAACAGTTTAGTTGTCTTTAATTTCAAGTGGTGAATTAGCTGATCAGTTCATTAAGTGAGGTAGAGGTTTGGTTTTTTTCATCTTTTTAAGTACCATTTCTACAGAACATGAAACATTGAGGCGTTGTTTTTTCAGACCCAAATGAACACAGCGTTTCTTCTCCATTTTTTTTGGGATTGCAATGGACAAAGTTCATAGGTTCTTGCCCAGAAAATACCCAGGAGACTTCAAAAGGCAGATTTTCTTGCTATGCAAGTAGAAAATTGAGTCCTTATATCAGTTTCTTGAAGCACATAATCTTTTCGTAATTCGTATTCGTAATATGACTGTTAAACACAGTAATGCCAATTTAATTGCATAATGTGAGTAATCAGCATTTCTAGAAAATATTCCCCGTGACCCATGTACCTTTTATTGGCTATTAAAATGAGTTTATTTTTCACTGCTTATCACGCAGATGTTTGTCCATCTCTGAGGTATTTTTCAGCTTTTCTCAGTGACTCTGGCTTGGTGACTTGCCAGATGTTTTGTTTCTCTGCTGCATTTCAATAAAAGTACTGGAGATACTGAGGAGCTTGCAGAAGCCACAGGAGCACAAATACTGTTCTTGCTGAAAGATGCATCCAAAAGGAAAACATGAGGAAACCTTGAGCAGAATATTGCACATTCACAAGTGTTTTCTGCACACACGTGCATTTCCATCAGCATCTTCCACTGGCCCTGCATGAGGTTATCTCAGTTGTTTCCTACTCAATTCAGATGTTTTTCAAACTGAATTAATAATTCAGAACAAACAGTCATAAGCTGGATCAAAAATCCATTGATTAGTATTCAGCACTCAAAGCCATCACCACTGGATGAAGAACAGAGAAAGGAGGAGAAAAGGGCAATCCATATGGAGGATATTAAGAAAGAAAATGTTTGTAAATATTGAAAAACCAAATACCACTACCTCAATTTTAGTGGATTTCCCAAACTTTCTTGTCACTATAGGACATGTAATGAACGACATGCACACAGTTATGCTGTCAGGGCAAAGGAAAGGCATTTATTTTTTGACTTTGATTTATATAGATTTTGGACAATGACTAGGGATAGGAGGATGAAGGTTGCTACCTTTCCAACTACACTGGTTAAACTAGAAGTCTATCAAATTTTTTCTCTCCAAGAGAGGAATGTCAACAATAAGAGACAGTTACAATAACAATACATTGTTTACATGAAAATTTGTGAGAAATTCTACTACAAAAATGTAAATATTAAAAAGCTAAAAAGAACAGAGCAACACTTTCTAACACTTAGTAATAAAATAGTAATTAATTGCTGTTTGGTTAAGGAATCTTATTGATAACAAACAAAAGTTGATGCAATTTTGGGTTGGTTTTGAAGTTTGGATTTTGTTTGGAGTGTTTGGTTGCTGGCTGGTTTGGTTTTTTAATGCTGTTATTTTTTCTAATATAACCTTTAAAAAGAGCTAAAAAATTTTAGGAAGTTTGAAACAGAACAGCTGATGGACAGCCCTGGTTTATTCCCATGTCCTGACTGACTGGACAGTAAGAAAACCTGCTGCCCAATCTTGTGTCTCACAAACCTTGGTTAAGTGGAAAGGAAAGGTTTAGAAGAAAATCCTCTGCTTTTGACTAGTTTTAATTCCGTTTTGCACCTCCCAGAGGTGTATCTGAAGTGGGGACAAGTTAAATCACTTCTGCTGGGAACAATTTGTTTGCTAAATTAGGTGTTATAACCTGATGACAAAATAAAAATTGGGCTGAATTGCAGGGTTCTGTTTTAATAAAGAACAAATGTGGGACAGTCATTTGAGAGAAGGAGCTACTGACAAGCTGACCACTCAGTTACTTGTGGACTATGGCTTTTAACCAGCTGAATAAAAGACAGTAATCAAACTGACAGGAAAGTACTGGGAATTATCCATCTCTAATAATAAAATAATTTAAAATGATGAAGCAGTGCTAACCTGAAAATACCTATATTGAACACATTAGGTGTGATCACTGTCAAATAGAGGGAAAAGGTGTAAGAAATCTGAAAATTATATTTGATGGATTCATGACAGATGCTATAAATTATGGGTCTGTTTGATTTCTGACAAAGACATATATTTATTATTTGTATTGATGATTGTTTCTTTTAAACCAAAGGAAAAAAATTCATGGAGTCCAGTGTCTTTACAAATAATTAATTTGATTTTCATTTCTGTCAGGTAGAAATCGCTCTATACAAATATAGCACATTTTATCAGTAGATGGAACATCTTCATACTTGCCTGCTTCCAAGAAACTCCTGAAAGCTTTAAATTTGGAAAATATTACCTATATAAAGGCCTATATTATTTACTAATCAAACTCTTTCCTGGCAAGGTTCCAGGTGTTAGGTGTGGGAAGGATTAAAACAGGTACTGTGGTTCCTTTTTTTATGATTAATCAGATGCTTGGGTGCTTCCCTTTTCATGATTATTACACTGCTTAATTACAAACCTTAGTTTTAATTAGAGCACTAAAGCTGTCTTCCGCCCTCTTTCGTGCATCCAAAGATCTTCCAGAGGAACAAAACTTGGATCTGAGAAGCAAGTGGCACTATTCCATTTAAACCCTTGCCATACATACTTTTGTAGAGATTGGGCTGAATAAAACAAGTCTGTGATGCCTTCAAAATTTGAGCCTAATCTCTTTAAGACTTTGAATTATATTCCCTATACATGGTGGGAATAATTCCAAAAGCTTCACTCTAACCAAGCTACATGTCATCAATTTAAATCAAATCTCATAACTATATTACAGATCAAATATTATTATAGTGTTTTTTCCAAGCTTTTTTTTAAAAGACTTTGTGAAAATCTGAAATATTAAACACCAGAGAAGACAGAGCACTTCTGGAAGTGTAGTGGCATAAAAACTGGGAATGGCAGGAGTGTTTTGGGCTGCTACATGGACTTTTATAATGTAATTTAGTCAACAGTGAAGCACATATTTCTGGGTCTCCTATGGCAGCAGTTGTTGTATTGCACTAATGTAGCTAGTCCATGTTGTACTGAGTGTTCCTGTTCACAGAAAATGTTTGTAAAACCTACCTTCCCAAAAACCTTTGCACCTTTAAACCCGACACCACCTATGTCCACCTCTTCTGGGGTCCGTCTCCATTGGCTGGCAGACCCTCTCCCCTCCTCCGTCCTTCGCGGAGGGCATAAAGCCTGGCTCTACAGGTGATAACTTCCTCTTGGATTCCGGGGACCGCATGGTGTAGGTTCTGCATTAAAGAGCAGGACTGTTCCTGAGGAACTGAGAGCGCCTTTTGTCTTTTGTCTTCATCCTCGCTCCGGTTCTCCCCTGAGGTTTATCTGCTAGCCAGGTTTGGACCCTCGTGGGAGTGGGAACCAGGGCAAACTGTGACATCTATTATGATGTAATACATACACACCTTGACAGAAGTATGCAATATAGGTGACAAAGAGCTGGCAGAATGAAATTGGAATGAAATTGGAATGTTTTTCATTGAGAGCTCTGTGTAGGTGCTTGAGCAGGGTTTCTGTGCAAAGACAGGGAAGGAGAAAGTGCTTCAATTTCATTTATCTACCATATCTCTTCTAACAGGGGTGACTCCCATATCCTGGCAGATTATTAGGGATGGATTTCTGGCCTAAGCTGACTCTCATTTTATCTGCGTGACTTCTCTGATATCCTGGCAGCTTGCAACTGAAATGAATTATGAGAGAAGTTTTACAGACTTATCCATGTTTTAGGCCATAGTAGGGAGGACATAGACCTTCTTCTTTGCTGTGTGCTATCTCAGTTTTCTGAGCATGCACACTCTTAGCATTGTAATCATGAAAACCTGGAGTGGACTGTGCTGGAAGGGACCTTAAATACCATTTATTTCATCTTCTCCTTGTATTTACACTGGTATTAATTATTATTCAATTAATACTTGTATTATTTTTGGTCACAATGTAACCCTATTCAAATACCTACCCAAACAACACAGAGGTCAAGCCACTACTCCCAGATCATCTACACAAAGTCTGAAAAAGAGGAAAGCCAGCAGAATGTCTTTTACTTTAAGCTGATTTGCCATCAATTTAAGTAGAAGATAAAAAAAATATGTATGGACATGTTTTAGAGAACCATTGCAGTATCATGAATGTGCATACATTTAACAAATGTGGCTCAGCATATTCTACAAAAGAATAGATTCTTTATCTTCAAATTCCTCAATAATACAAATTTCTTCATATCTGAGCCTGCTCTTTCTAAGATAAGCCAAATAAAATTAGACTTCTGCTATGGAGGATCTGGTTCCCTAATTGCAAATGTAAATGTTGCCCGATGTACTGCTCTCCTGTTCAATTAATAAATCATTAGAAAACACAATTAATAATAGGCTGGATATCTGGTGGTTTGGACTACTGCTAGATGGATGGTGAGAGATGAAGAGATGGCAGCTACAATGTGAATTTGGGGGTATTTTTGTAGGGAACTGGAAAAACAGGCCTCGACTGTATTGTGTTATCAGGCGCAGAAGTAGAAAAGTGACATAAAGAGAATCAGATTAAAGACAGACATGGACAGCAGGGCAAGTGATTTCTATCTTTGTGGTGAATATGACATGTCATATCTGATATGAGCCAAAAACTCCTGTTGATCACTGTTTTCTGCTCACAAACCTTGAGTCAGTCCTAAAGTCTATTTGAAATTGTGCCCTGGCTGCAACAACTGCTTGGCAACGTCCCACTTGCAGCACCACAGAGACCTTGCTATGCAGCCACAATGAAACTCTGGAATTCTCCAACATAATCTGTCAGCATTATGTGCAAGATAAGTGACAACTACTTTCAGAACTCCTAGAGTAATTTGATCTTTTTCCCTCTAGCGGGGTTAATGTTTTCTCCCTAAAGTTTTCAGAATGAATAAATTTAAATCTGAAATGATCAAGAAATTGTGTGGAAGAAAAGACTGATCAAAATCTGTAATATGTTGAAATACAGAATATTTTAAATCATCAAGGAGTTAAAATTGCATGGGTGTGAGGTATTACCTCCATTTTACCTAATTCCTGTTCTCTTCAATCCTGAGGAGTCAGTTTGAAGGTGCTGAGGATACTCAGGTTGCAATCCATTGCAACTCTTCAGGAGTGGGGTTAGATTAATTCCTCCTCTTGCAGAAGCCCATATCACTCTTTTGTCTTTGACTGAGAATGAGAGTTCTTACACTCTTTTTTCATTAAGTGTTCATGAGAATTTGACATGCAGTGGAAGACGAACAAGATACGAATTGACCTTAATCCGTATAACTCACTGTGATTTGGGGCTAAATGTTCACATCCCAAGAGAAAGGTGAAAAAAGTAGTGAGTTCTTTGTCATTTTTAGTTCATATTTCAAAGTGGGGGCTGTGTTGGTTCACATCAGAGAATTCTGAAAAATATGCAGCATAATTGGAGGAGTAAACATGATAATTACTTCCCAAATAATCAACATAGGGAGAAGAGCCAGGGCAACACGACTGTGTTTGACTGTGGTAAAAATTGATCCTTTTTATTGTCCAGATTTTTAAAACATCAATATTTGGGGAAAAAAAATTAACATAAAATCAGGAACCAGAACAAAATTAAGAGAGACCATGGCCAGAGTGAAAAATTACAAAATAATAACAAATGTAATTGTAGTTGCTGAAGCACCCTAGTGTTTCATGGACATTAAATTCCTCCTGGCTGCACCCTTGCTAAACCAAAACATTTTAAAAAGGAGGAAAAATGTAGAAAAGCAATGCTGGTAGAAGGGGTTATTTCAGGGAAGCAGTGCCCAGACAGCTGCCTTGGAGTGAAAACAAGCAAATGAAGTTTAAGGCTTTTATCCACAAGTGAAGGAATAAAATCTAAAGAGAATTTGGCTTGTCATACTGTGGTAATTAATAGTAAGGGTAAGATTTTTCTCCAAGCATGGTTCAGAAAATATTTCTGAATGTATTTCTAACTGTGCCTCTAAATGATGACCTCTAAATATCACTTCTGTGACTGCAAGATTTTAATTTTCTTAAATCCTTAATAAATGCCAGGAGACAACCATCATGCCCTAACCATCCTACTGCAAAAGCCAAGCCAATGAGGACCTCTAAAGTCACTTGTGCTGTACTGTTATCTTTGTTTAAATAAATTATTGAATTTATACCACACTCCCCCCCCAAAAAAAAAAAAACCAAAAAATCAACACAACAAAACTCCAACCCCCCAACCACAAACAAACAACCCCCCAAAACCAAAAAGCATAAGGAGTGGAAATAACAATTTCTCAACAAACTGCGTATCACAAAATGGAGAGAACAAGAAGCAGCAAAATGAAAATTAAGCATTTCAGTGTAGGAGAATAGATTGTGAGAAATTAGGAATGGGGCTGCGGCTGAGCCTCATCCTTAATAGGGTGCAGCTGTGTAAGACAGGTGAACAGCATTAAAGGAAAAGGAGCTCGGAATGCTGAGGTGCATTGACCAATTACAAATGAGTAAAAGGGCACACTGGTGTTATGCATCTGAGAAGCAGGGTATAAAAGGTATTACTGGGGTAATTACTGGGGTAACAAAATGCTGATGCTTGAAAGCCTTCACGGTGTCAGTTGTAAGTCTTAGGTAATTTTAAAGCTGGGGTCAGCACGTGGTTTAACACTTCATTTACCAGGGATATGGTAATTTAAGGTTTAGCTAAATTTAAGCTAACAAACTTACTTAAGGGTGAGTGTGAAGCTCATTCTCAGTGCAGGGAGGAATATTTGAATGTGTACTAGGTTAACTAAGCCTGGAGAAATTTCTTAAATCTAGAAGTGGGAAGTAGTTACATCTAAGTATGTAAGAACTGGGCTCAGAAGTGTCTTAAGTGCCATTTAAGAATCCTTTGAGCACTATAACAAAATTCTCTATCTGTATTGTAGAGTGTGAAGTGCTAAAAATCATTAGTTTTAAAAAAGGAAAAGAAAAATTATAGAGTGTTAACCTGAAGTCCAGGTCCTCACACTTAACAATGTAGCAAAAAATGAACAAGTAAACAAGTCAAAAGGGTTAAAAAATAATTGTTACTTCATTTCCCCAGGGGTGCTGCACAGCTTAGCCCTGCTGGCTGGGAGGGCTGGAGGTCACCCTAGCCATGGCTCCAGCATCAACAACTCATAGCAAGCTTAAGTGGTAGGGAAGACAAAGCATTCTAAGGCTTCAGAGTTGTTGGAGACTGAAATAAGAAGATATTCAATAATTCTACATCATGAAGCACTTTATAGCAGTTGTACTTTAAAGCTGATGCCCCACCTGCATCTCATGGCCTGCCCCAAGGTGAGTGACATCACACTTCATTCCCTGTCATGCTCCCTTTTTGAGTTCTTTCTCTCTTCATAAAAGAACACATTTTATGGCCCTGTCACAAAGATCCTCTGTATCAGGGCAGAAAATCCCCCATATAAACATTTTAATGTTTATAAAATCCATACTGGGCTTGACATGTGATGGCTTTTGTGATTAATAACACTCTGTAAAGACATAAGCTACTGTAGTGTGTATTGTGAAAGCCCCCCAAAAATACAGAATTATAGGAAGTCTGACCTATTTTCAAAGTTTGAGACCTCACTTTTCCATTGTTGAATATAAATGATGAGAAAAGTTGCTACATAAATGCTGAGGGGTAAAACCACTTGGGTTTGATAATCTCATGGAAGCCACTTGACCCATTTCCTCCAGCACCAGCCATCCCAAGTACCAGTCTGCTGGAATGAACCAGAGAGAGAGGCCAATAATGCTCTGCTAAACTGAGCCTCTGTGATAGTAATTGATAAACTTCCATCTCCTCCAGGAGCCCCAGACATTTTCACAATTGTCATTACTTCCCCCTCTCTGTGGGATCTGCCCTCTTTTCGTAAATGTTAAGGTACAGGGCAGATGTCTTTCTGCTGCTGCTGTTATTAGTGAGCTTTGGCCATCTCATTTCTCAGTAGCTTTTATTGTGCTCATCTGTTCAGCAAGCCTGGGTTTTCCAAGGCTCATTTGCTCATTAATTGCATTCTCAGATCCTCTAAGATGTCTGTAGCACCTGCTCTCCACTTCACAGACTCTTTTGATTTCTCTAGAAATATCCAACTTTGATTATACGAAAGTCTTTTCCCAACCTTACGACGTGCCTGGAAAGCAAGTTACAAACTGCCATTGTGACTATTGTGACCAATGTTAGGATTGAAAATATAATTCTCTGATATAAAATCCTGAAATGAAAAGTGATCCTACTTGCTATGCTGTTTGTGTGCTTCATTGCTGGCTCTGATTTTTCTTGCCTTATCAAACACTTAGAGAAAACAGAGCATATAGTGAAATATAGGTTGCAGTGCTGTGACATGCAATTCAATAGCTCTAAAAGTGTCCTGGGTAGACCAAATTACCACCTGCTGGCAGAGATTTTTCAGTTGCAAACATGCTGAAAACTTGTTTACCTGAAACCTCTCCATTTGTTTCTATCAGGATGCATTTGCAAATGTGACACGGGTGGTTTCACACCTAATTAGCTGTTCTGTCTGTACAGATATCCTTTGGTGGGAACAAAGGTTTGCTTTGTGTATCTTAAAGAGATTGCAACCACTATTGGGGTCTGAATTGACATTGGTTTCAGAGCAGAAGAAATGTGGAATGCCACATCTCCTTTGTTACTGACTGCATGATTAAGTTATTCAATTGATGTCGATTATCAGTTTTCACATTTGTTTTTTACCAGCTTTAAGGGGCTATTTTGGGATTTGCTTGCTAAAATGTTTCAAATGTATACAGTGTTGCTTTTTTTTTTGTAAACAATGCATTTTAAATGGGTGTCAGGGTCCGCAAGCGTATGCAGAGACCTGATGGTTCGTTTTAGGGATCTCAAAGCGCAAAAGACACAGCAGGGACAACTCAGTTTGCTTAACCAGAAACGCACCTTTATTTAGTGTCACCAAATGCAATAGCAGGGAGAGAAAAAAGAGAATAGTAAGAAAGAGAGGAAAGAGGGGGAAGGGGATTATAGCTACCAACGTGGAGGGCTGAGTCCTCGAGGCCGGAGATGCCTATAGACGCGGTGTTCTCCCGCGGGGTGATCACAAAAGTGAGCAGGGGTCTCCAGAGTTTTTATAGGTTGGTCAAGGCAGGAACCAAAGCGAAGGGCACGGAGCCAAAGAGCCAAGGCAGGAACCACCTGTTGTTGCTGTTCATTGCTCAGGGACATTCCGAACTGTACCTGGTAACTGAGGCAG
The DNA here is from genome assembly GCA_013401135.1 of Cettia cetti. Classification (NCBI taxonomy): domain Eukaryota; kingdom Metazoa; phylum Chordata; class Aves; order Passeriformes; family Sylviidae; genus Cettia; species Cettia cetti. The sequence goes on from VZUI01046245.1 coordinate 17,337, forward strand.
GATCAGCCCAGTCCAGGTAAACAGGCTTGGCTCAGTTCAGTTCACCGTGACCAGACCATCCATTGTTCTTGCACGGGTTCCCATAGGAAC
>VZUI01046247.1:0-20349 GCA_013401135.1 Cettia cetti
GGGGCCGGGCGCGGGGCCGGGCTCGGTTCAGCACCGGCGGGCGGACAGCGCCGCCGCCCCCCCGCAGATTAGCGGGGCGGGCGGGGACCCAGGCGCGGCCTCTCTTGCAGCTCCGGGGCATGGAGGGGAAGGAGAGGTGAGCAGAGCCGGCCCCGCGCCCTGCCCCGCGCCGCGCCCTGCAGCGTCCAGCCTGACGGGGACCAGCGATGCCTCTGGGGATGAATAAGCATGGATCTCGCTCTACTACCTCTTTGCCTCCGGACCCCACCGAGATCGTCAGGAGCAAGGCCTGCTCCCGGAGGGTCAAGCTCAACGTGGGGGGGCTGGCCCACGAGGTTCTCTGGCGGACCTTGGACAGGTTGCCGCGGACCAGGCTGGGTAAGCTCAGAGACTGCAACACGCACGACTCCCTCATGGAGATCTGCGACGACTACAACCTGGAGGAGAACGAGTACTTCTTCGACAGGCACCCCGGGGCATTCACCTCGATCTTGAACTTCTATCGCACCGGCAAGCTGCACATGATGGAGGAGATGTGCGCCCTGTCCTTCAGCCAGGAGCTGGACTACTGGGGGGTGGACGAGATCTACCTGGAGTCCTGCTGCCAGGCCCGCTACCACCAGAAGAAAGAGCAGATGAACGAGGAGCTGAAGAGAGAAGCAGAGACCCTGAGGGAAAGGGAAGGGGAGGAATTCGATAACACTTGCTGTGCTGAGAAAAGGAAAAAGCTCTGGGACCTCCTGGAGAAGCCCAACTCCTCGGTAGCGGCCAAGGTAAGGGCTCCACAGCTCTGTTGTCTGCTGGCTCCTGGCTGGGGATGCTTCCCGAGGTGTTGTGTCCTCTGCCCCCGCTTTCGTGTGCGGGCACTTGTGGCTGGATGGATGCTGTGAGGGAGGGAGAGGAAGGGCTCTCATATACAAATGAATCTCGATGGTTTTTTTGGGAGTGTTTTGGTAGTTTGGAAGGGGTCTGGTTTGAGCATCCCTGGGGCAGCCCGGGCTGCTCTGTGTGGGAGAAGCTCCTCTGAGCAGTGCCTCAGCATGCAAAGACTGCTGTGGCTGGACATTTTAGACTGTGTCGGTTCTGTTTGTAACAGAGATTCCTTTGGGCCTTAAACGTGTGTGTCTTCTGCTGCTTAACCAAATTGGCTTTCAAGAAACCACTTCTGCTTGAACTCTTGGACCCAGGTGCAGTGAGGAAATAATGCCTTCCATTCCAGGGCTTAATTTAAAAATTTTTTGTAGTGAAATGTATCTCCTACATATTTTGTATCATGCACTCCTAGGCTGCGTGTCTGCTAAAGCTGGTGTTTGAATTTCATCCTCTACCTGATTCCAGCCTTTTTAAAGTCTTTCCTGCGCAAGAGATGCAGCTCTGTCTCTGTCAATAGCTGAAGTGCTGCTTACTCTGAAGTTGGTTCCAGTGGACAGATCTACTTGAAGGCATTTTGAAGATAAGATCCATTTTGGGAGAAACCAATGTCAGAGTTGGCTCTGATAATTTAGCTGCCTCATGTTAGTCACATTTTCTTTAGTGAGGAAAATCTCTGCGAACACAGTGATTCAGTAACCATGGGGACAAAAGTGAAGGGGGAGAGGTTGAAAACTGTGGGATGAATAACTGAAAAGCATGAGAGACTGAGCAGTAGGGACCAAAACTTGAATTTTCTCTATACCCACCTCCTCACTGTATGGCAGAGAAGTCACAAGCAGCCCTGGCCGCCTCTGTACTGCACCTCTGTGCAAACATCTGCAAGCACAGACCTTGGCTCCATCCCTTAGGAAGTCTGGCTTGGATGGGCTGCTTGTGAAAACTGGCTTCTTTACCTCTTTTTTCCTCTTCTCAAAGTGCTGCACGTCACGAACCAAGAGCATGTACGGAACTTTGGGGAAGGGATTTTACGAGGCGTGGACTGGCTCAGCCGGGCGCGGGGAGGGGAGGCACGGTCTGCCTGCTGAACCCATTATCACTTTTTTTAATGTCAAACGGAGCCCCAGAGTGTCTCTGTCTCTCCAGTGGCACAGATGACACCGTGATGAACACATTAATAATTTATGAGGCTCCTTTGGCACAGTCCTGGTATCCTGAAACACAGGCCCCGGGCTTTGCTGTCTGTGGCACTGACTCAAAATCCATTAGAGACTGTTGATGTTCATGATTTATTGTATATGAGCAAGGGTCACTCTTGCCAAATAAGTGTCTTTTGTGATTTATAAATGAAATACTCTAGCTTCATTTTCTGAGAAAATTTTCAGAGTAAATGCACCCGGCATTGCAGGCTGTGGATTAATTGAGAGGGAATGGTAATGCATCATTACCCTTAGCATTTAAAGCTGCCATTCCGTGCCTTCATTACTGCAATGAAAGTGATGCTGTGTGTTCTCAAACCTCAAATATTCCAGCAGCCCCCAAACACAGATTCCCACTCATTTCATGTGTTAGCAGGGCACGCAGGCCTGATGAACAATTAGCTTAGCAGGCAGGGACAGCAGTGCTGCTAAGCCTGTTCTTTATCCGATTTGCTCCCTGCTGGTGGATAGCCTCTCCCCCGTGCCACAGTATCCCTTTGCTTTGCTCACCTTCCCGAGAATTCAATAGGGAAGGTGATATTGAATATTGAATAGGCTGGACTCACTGTTCAATTTCTGATGGAAGGACATGGGGAGGGTGCCCTGGCAGCCTGACCTGCTGTCTGAGCTCTCCAGCTGTGCCCGGGCTCCCTTTGAGGCTGTGTGTGCTGAATCTGAGCCCTGCCTGACAGCTCCTGGCCAGCTTTCCCCAGCTGCCTGCTCAGTGCAGCACTTCCACGGGGCCTCCGGGAACTTCTGTCACCTCTCCTAAAGCCAGACTCCCTCTGCTTTGCCAGGTCTGGGAGCTCAGCCTGTTCCTGTGGAGAGGGAACACAGTGAAGGGCTGTGAGGTTCAATGTCACGCAAGCTCCTGAAACCGCTCTTGGGGAAATCTCAACTACTCCTGCTTATTTTTTCTCTTCAGACTTTGCCACTCAGTGCAAAGGGTTTTCCCTGAAACAAATACAAGATACCTTCATGTTCTCTTCAAGAAGTCCAGAAAATGGCTACAGGAGCAGGTTCTCCCCCCAAGCCAAACCAGGCTCTTTGGCTGTCAGCACTGGCTGCATTTTAACCTTTTCTGCACAGCACCTCACCTGGCCCCTCCATACCAGCGTACTCCAGGGTTATACTGGGAGCAGTTAAACTCACAGAGTTGCTTTTCGTTTGTTTGGTTTTCAGGGATATGGGCTTGCCCTTTTTTAATTCTTAGAAATTTTTGTTGGGTTTTTTAGTGGATTTTAATTTTATTATTTATCTAAATGGGACAATATGTGGCATACCCCAGGGTGTAAAACAGCACTCAGAGAAGAGAAGAAGAAACCCCCAGACCTTAGGTTTTTGTTGCTTTCTTATCCACTGGAGGTTTACCCGTATCTTCTGGTACTCTGTCTGGCTTTTAAACCAACCACCTCATGGCAGGCAGGGTCTTATTTTTGTGTGAGGCTTTCCCCTGTACGTGAGTGGAGAGAACACTCCTGCATTTCCAATTCCCACTCCTTGGGAGGCCCCGGGTTTGCAGGGGCGGTGCTGGGGCAGCCCCGCTGTCACCCCGCAGCAGCAGAGGGACAGGGCAGCCCCGTCCCTCTGTCCCTGTGGGAGCTGGCAGAGCCACAGCCCCGCTCCTGCCCGGCCCAGGGGCACCCAGTGCCCAAACTGGTGCCAGTTCAGCCCCAGTGCCTCGGGCTGGGACGCTCTGGGCTGCCAGAGGGAACGCTTGTGTGCAGAATGCAGCACTCGAGGGACTTGCCCTCTGTCAAATGAAAAAAAAAATCAGGCAGTTATTGAATAGAACTCTGCATTCATCTTCCTCTAACCTTAGAATATGTTTTAGAGGATCTGGCTCTCCCATTTCCTGTGGTTATTTGCCTGCACGTCCCTGAGAGACATTCACTGCAGGCTTCGTGGATGCTTTCTCCTCTTCCTGCAATCACTGTTTTTGCATGTTCATGCTTACTTTTGTCATTCTCCCAGTCTGTCTTACTAGTTTGGTGGCTGATTCTTGGTTTTGTTTTTTAAATAGTATTCTTCATGTACTTTGGTGTGCTCACAACATCCATTTTTAACCACAGAGAACTCTGGTGCTCACTTCTGTCATGGTTTACTCTAGAAGCTGACGAGGTGCAGGGATTTTCCGGAGCAGCTCTTTCACTTCGTTGCATGGCAGTTTTCCTTTTGCCAGGAAAGAAGAGCAGCTCTGCAGAAGCCAAGCAGAACTGCTGCTTTTCCTCGGGGCATGGTGTCCATGCCAGGGCAGTAGAGGTTAACACTGCTCCAGCACTCTGGTTTGGGCTTTTAATCCTAATTTCTCCTTCCCTTGCCAAGGCTAAGCTTGTGCAGCTGGTTCCTGTCCCCCTCAGCCCAGCTCTGGCTTGCCAAAGCCCCTTCTGAAGCTGCTGCTTCCACTAACCAAGGCCAGTTAGGGCCCGTGGGTCTCTCACCTGCCCGGCCCTTGGGAGAACCAGCCTCGCTGTAATCCCAACTCCACTGCATGTGATATCCTGAAAAATAACAGACTGCAGTTGTTCAAGCTCTCCAGAATAAACAAATAAAAAATTGGATCTACTCAACATCTTAGATTAACATCTATGGCTCTGCAGAGTCTCTGGTCACCTGGACCTTTCCAGCAACTCTGCAAGAACGTTGCCCTTTTTTCTTCTTAAGAGGAAAGTATTTCTTTTCCTCCTTTAGTCCTTACAAATGATTTCCCCGATCAATACTTGAGCAATTAGTGTTGCATGGGGTGTGGGGGGGAAGTCTGCTCGTCTTACAGACTCCTCTGCATGTGCTGGTTTCATCTATTTTTCTCTTGCTGTCCTGAAGGCTGAGAAAAACACGATGACATCACCCACTTTGCAAAAAGCTTCTCTGCATATCTGCATGTCAAGTAGGATGTGCACTTCCTTTCCTCCTCGCTGCCTCCACTTCCCACTTGTCCCTGACCTGTTGGGAGCTCAGCTGCAGTGATCCCTCCCTTCTGACAGGCTATTTCTCCTCTTTTCCCCTGCTCCTGCTCTGCCTTTGCCAGTGCAATAATATCACATTTATCCTTGAAAACATGCAACTCCAGTTCGGTAATCTCATTATGCATGCCTCTACATTCCTTGAACAGCTTTTCTCTGCTGCCCACTGCTCTCTGCTGCTAATCTCTGCATGCATTGCTTAGGCACTGGGGAGGATGCTCTGTAAGCTCTTTTCTTATTATTGTTGATAGTAGTGACAAAATAAGAATGATAAAAGCCTCTTGGAGATGCATTTGCTACATCTAGAGCGTTCTTCCCCCACATGGGCTTTCTATTCCTGGCCCTCCCTTATGGTGTGCAGTTTTCATTCATCTCTAAACCTGCCTGAATTTAGCATTTGGCAGAGGAAACCCCTCTCCCGAATCTCAGGGGTCACATCTTAGCCACGTCCTGTCTGCCTCCAGGGGTCCCACCACAGGGCAGAGTTGACTTGGGCTATTAAAGGCAGATTGCCCATATTTTGCCTCCATCTGTAACATATTTTAGTGTGATGCAGCTACTGCCTTGGCTTGTTTTGCTATATATAGGAGACTTTTTCTCTTCATCCAGAATGGAGTCGTATCTTCAGAGAGCCTCAAAAGCGGAGCCTCATTCCAAAGCCTCTCCCCCGGGTTCAGGGATTTTCCACTTTGGTCTGTAGCTTATCACTGGGCTTCCAGCACAGCCCTGTCCTGTGGGCACACAAGTGATTTTTGTTCTGGATCAATCTCTCTTCGTCCTGCAGCTGCTTTCTGGGTCTTGTCCTTCCAGTGGACTTAAATCTTTTGTCTGGGGAGCCCTAATTCCTATGTTTAGTTCGCGGCGATGTCCTCTGTGTGTGCCTCACCAGTGGGCCTTCCCACAACGGGTTGCTGTGCTGCCAGGTCCCAGAACTCCTCTCCATTTTAGCCTCCACAAACGCCCAGCTGGGGGAGAAAACCCCCAGCCACACCTGGTAAAAATGCCACCCTGGCCCTTGTGTGCTGTGGCTCCTTCCTGGCTCTCAAGAGCCTTGCTGGGAGTCCCTGTGACACGGCCTGGCCTTGGCACTGCATCCTGCACCCTGATCCCTCCTGCGTGGGCTGCACCTGCCTGCAGTGGGCTTCTTCTGGGCTGCAGGTGGGATCCTCACCTTTCCCCAGAGCTGTTGTTTGTTTCAGCCCGTGGATCCAGGCAGGCAGTTGCCTGGCACTGGTTTGGGTTTGAGTTTCTGATCCAAGCCTGCAGCTCTGCGGTCTCTGGAGAATTCTATAAAAAGAAAGTTAATTGTTGTGCCTTGCATTTTGTTTGATGTACTTGCCATGCAGTCCATGGAGTAGCAGTGTGCACGAACACGTGTATGTTGGCACACTCCTGGGTTGTTAACTTCTCTGTAACTTCCTGCTAGGAGAGCCTGGAGTGAGCTTGTGGGGCTGCCTGAGCATCCATGGGAGGCTGCCTGCCTCTGGAGGGAAGTGACAATCTTACATGCTTGGGCTGAATTCCTTGGAGGACCTGTGCTATAGGAGTGCAGTCAATGCTATTTTTAAAGCACCAGCCCTCTTTTGTACCTTTGGAAAAATCTCTGAGAAATTAATTCCCCTTGCTGCTGAGTGCTCTCCCATCCTGTTCAGCCTGAGAGCAGACAGGGTTTGAGGTGCCAACATCACCAGTCAAAACGCAGAAGATCTGGCAACAATGGAAAATTCCTGTTTTGTTCAGCTGTAACTGCAGAGCTTTAGGAATAATGGGATTCAGAGGAAACGTGCAGGGCCAGTCCCCCAGGATGTGCTGGCGTGGTGTGATGTGCACAGGTGCAGCTCTGGCAGGTGCCTGTGTGAAGCACCAGCACGTGTGGCCAGGCCCTGCCCTGTGCTGGCCAGCACAGCGTGCAGAGCACTCCAGAGCTCTGTGGAAAAACCCACTCCTCTCTTAACCCTTCTTCCAGTGGATAAATATCCTTGCTGTCACATTCCTCCTTCTGCCCATTTCTCCATCACAATTTCCTTCAGATTTCTCATGATGTGAATGCCCCATGGAGAGGAATAACCCAATGTTACTCCTACCACGCGAGCGTTGCTATTTGTCATTGCTAATGGCAAAATATTTATGTCAAAGAAAGTTCACAGCTGATCACTTAGTTCTTACAGTAAACACAGTCCCTGTGATTTACTCTGGAGAGCTCTGGCAGCAGCAGGAGCACAATGGGGCCGCTGTGCTCGAGCAAGGCTTCTCTCAAGAAGCTCCACGTCTGTGTTGTCATGCTAAGGCAGACAAGGATCAGATGGGATCAGAGCTCTGTGGTTGGGTTCCTTCATCAGCTAGGGGCTCAGCTCCCTCCTGGGCTGGGTTGGTTTCCCAGGGGTTGCCCCAGGACTGGGAGCAGCAGCTGGGGCTGGGCAGAGCTCTGGGGCCAAGGGCTGAGTGGGCTCCAGGCTGCTGTGCCAGGACTGAGGAGCTGGGGACAGCACAGGGCTCCTGCCCCCACCCCACGGCCTCTCTGGGCTGCCCAAGCTGCTCCAGCCCTGGCACTCTTCAGCCTTGCCCTAAGCTCAGTCCCTGGGGCAGCAGCCTCCTGCTCACCTCCCAGCATTCCCAGACAGCACAGCAGATGTAAACCTTGGAATGAGATTCCCCCTGAGCTGGCCTGGTCTCTGCTTTCTCCCCACTGTCCCTCTTGGCCTCTCCTGTCTCCTGCACAGCCTGGCACCTGCTGAACATGTTTACCAGCAGGCCTTGGGGAGGTCTTGCTGTGGTTTCTGATGAGAAATTCTCCCCTTCATTGTAGGGATGGCCTGGGAGAGGGCTGAGGTAAGCACTGTGCCTTGGTGCCTGGCTACGGCCCCTCCCCAGGCACCAGATTCCCAAGCAGATTTATTTTCTAGGTCCCCAGTAACACCAGCAGCCCCAGTCCTGCTCCTGTGGAGGGTAACACTGCCACTGAATGTATTGGGAACAGACGAGTATTATAATGTCTGTGCTCATCAAGCAAAGCTCTCAATGTGCTTTGAAAAGGTGGATTAGTTAAGGCCAGGACAAACCTGTGATATGTGTATTATCCCCATCTTAAAGTGAGGAGGTGACCATGGCCCAAGGTCAGTGAGGAAGGCTGGGCAGGCTGGGGGGACCCTGCCTTCCCCCTCTCCACATCACCAGGACAGTTCCATGGTCTAGAGGAGCTTCCCGTGGTCCTTGGCACTGCCCACCACAAGATCTGACAGAGGGAAAGGGGCTGGCAGCTCATCCAAGGGCATGGAGAGAGAAAACAACTCACTCATTGCTTCAGCACAGGTATTCCTACTGCAATGAGCCCAGCCTGCAGGGGAAAGTGCTGGAAATGTTTGTCAGTGTTACAGAAAGCCAGCAACTTTCCTCTGCTAGATCTAAAAGCAGCAGGTCTGTACTGGGGGGTCTGTACTGGGGGGTTTCCATGCAGCTCTGGCTCCAGGGAGGGGAGGCTGCTGCAGTGTTTTGAGAGCAAGGGAGTGCAGATGTCAGACTAACCTACAGAGAAAGCTGTGTTGTGAAATGATCCTGCCATAACACACATCTGCTGCACTCTGTATTGATAAGTATGAACGTGTGTTGGACCTGCCCATCCACATGGGGATTCCTTTTTACCAAACTTAACCTCTGTAAGCAAGGTATTTATTTTCAATTAAGAGCTATTAAGGCTTGAGAGCTCCCTTCAACCTTGCCCTGAAGATGGATTTGCATTTTTTGGTGTGTTTCCCCTTTCTCTATTCACAAGTGTCCCCAGTCCCCCTGTGATTCCTGTGAGTTTGTGCTGAGGTTTGCAGCTATTCTGGTCCAGTGATGTGGACCATTGGTCCAAGGGCTGAGGATGATTTGTGACCCTTCCCTGAGCTGCTGGCACTGCAGTGGGGGAAGGTGGCCTTAGCTCAGCACTCGGGCTCTTGGTTGTGTGTTTGGGCAAGATAAATGAACAGCAAAGCCAAAGCCAAGCACTTGCTGGTATTCAACTAATATTGATGACATCCATCAGGTATCTGTCTAATCTGATAAAAAACCTGTGTCCCTAACAAAACTGGTGAACAGTCAAAGCAAATTGAAGAAACAATTTATTTGAAAGTTGGTTTTTTTTCTTCTGCTGTACATAATCAGTTCCTGTTATTATGAGTTGAACTTACTCAATACTGTTTGGATAGGATTCGTGTAGAGTCTGTAGCCAAAAGCACAGATTAGTTTTGTTTTATTTTATTTAAGTCCATTTGCTCTTGCTCATTTTTGAACAAAAATGGAGCTGTAAATCTCATTTGCAGTACATAAACAGCATAAACACCAGAAGTGCTCTCTCATTGGTACTGATAGGCAAAACGCTTCTAAAGCATGATTATGCTTACCAAATGTTCAGACTCAGGATTCCTCGTGGGCATCTCCTAAAAACCCCCTCATTTTGCTAAAAGAATACATTGAAGGTGTGAGCATCACCACTGAAAATCTTTTGTAGGGGCAGGGACTGTAGTGAGCACCTTCCCATGGCAAGGGATTTTTCCGTGTGCCAGCTGAGCTTTGCTTTGGGTGGTTCAACAGCACCCAATGGCAGAGTAAACAGGGAATGCAAGCGTGGCACAGGGCACCAGGAGCAGCAGCTTGGACCCCTGGGGACCCTTTTGTATCACTGCAGCCACTTTTCCTGTCCTTCCCTGCAGTGGTTTGGTGTCTGTCCATCCCTGGCTTGGTCTGTCCTGCCGTCTGAGTGCATCCTGTGTTTGTCCTCCCAGCTCCCTGTCAAGCAGAGCAGGGAGACTGTCCTGCTTTATTTGGAGAGGGTGCAGAGGCTTCTCAGGCTCTGTGTTGGAGAAAAGGGCAGAGCTGTAGCTCCCTCCTGATCTCTGGGCCCCTTTGCCCTGGTGCAGCTGGATCCCAGCCATAAGTGTTCAAGCAGCAGCTGCAGTCCGTGAGAGCTGACCCGCTCTGTGGAACTGCCCAGGAATCCAGCTGAGATTGGGTTTCTTCATATTTCTGGGAATTGGTTTGCGTCTGGCACGTTCTCAGCTCTGAAACACTTGGTTCACACAGATGTGATTCTTCTGTTTGTTTGAAAATGTCCATCTCTGGCTCTGCACACTTCATTGCTCTGGCAGCACATGCTTTTGTCAACCATAGTGACCACACATTAAACAAACCCTCTGCTCCTTGTAACTGGTGCATTTGACCACTTCCACTGCTAGCAATGTCTGCAACATCCCTGTGCTGCTCCATATCTGGCTACTCTCAGAAACTATGAATTCCTCAAGTGTCTGGATTGACGAGGAGTGGAACTCGCTTCCTCAGGCAGTGTTTGCTGTCTGCCTTCCTGCTGGAATAAAGAGCTTTCACTCCTTGTTTACTTACTCATGAATTTTTGGTAAATCTGTCCTTCACAGCATAAAAGTTGAATCTTTTTAGAAAATAAAAGGATAAAAAAAAGGAGCGTTGTCTTCCCTCCTGTCAATGCGCCAGAAGTTTATTAATAATACATAATAATTATATGTTGCGTTCCTTAGCTGCTTTCATGTGAGGATCTAAAAGTGCTTCACAAACATTAATTAAGTAATCCTCACGCCTGCCTGGTGCAGTAACTATTGCTATCAATCTGCACTGAAATATGACAGTGCAGAAGACACAGCAAATAAGAAAATCTCCCAGATACAGGCAAGAGCAGAGCTGGTACGGAAAGGCAAAGCAGGCGCAGATGCCATCATTCCGTGGCTGGACTTTCTGAGTCCAGCAGCTTCCCTGCCAGGGCATTGTTCCCTCTGGAGCTCAGGGGGGTTGGGCAGGCTGGACACAGCAGACAGGAGATTTTCTTGACCAATGCAGTATTTTGTCTGCTGGCAAGAGGGAAGTTGTGACTGGCAGCAGACCCTGTGTGCAGGTTGAGAGCGGCAGAGCTGGTGGCAGCAGCTGTCTCTGAAGCAGCCTCAGCTGTGGGATTTACTGATCCTGGCTCCAGGAGTGCCTCTGTTCGTTACCCTGGGCAGGAGGGGTGCTCAAGGGGCAGCCCAGCAAGTGCATGCAGTGTCCCACAAAGGGTCTGTACCCCTCAGCTGACCACCCAGGGCACCTTCACAGCTTTTATGGTGTCCTCACATAATGTTGCTCCATCTCTGCTGCTCAAAATCTTTCGGAAGTCCTGCACAGGTGGGCTGCAAAGCTCACCTTAGTTTTTCCCTCTCAGTCCTTGGGCAGAAGTGCTTGAGCCCCTCTGTCTCATTACTTCCACTGGCATCCCTTGGGAACAGCTTTTGTTAGGATAGAACAGAGAGGAAAAGTAAATGAGCACCAATGCTCTGCCAGCAAAGGCCCCTCGGTTTGCAGCTGTAGCTCCCACCTATGGCCAGGGTGCTGAATTAAACTCAGGGGAGTGAGCACACAGTTATTCTTTGCCTCTAATTCCCCCCAGGTGTGGGTGATCTCAGCAGGCGTTGCAGTGCCCAGCTGGAGGAGCCCTGCCTCGGGAGGGTGTTCCTGTTGCTGTGGGGCAGGGGGGCTCACACAGCCCAGGCTGGCACTGAGCTGGGTGGGACCTGCCAGGGCCTGGGGTGCCCTCAGGGGTGATGTTGGTGCTGGGAGGATGTGGCTGGGCCCGGTTTCCCAGGAGTGCTGGACACCCTGTGGCACCACGAGAGCTCTCAGATACATCAACCCCTAATTTCTCTTCATGGAGGAGATGCCAGTTTACTTTTACAGTTTACTGATAGGCATTTACTTCTGGTTTATTTTGATGAAGTGGTGGATTTGGTAACTCCAGGCATCCTACTCACTGTTATTTTGATCTTTCACAGTAAATTTGAAGCAGATGAAGTGTAGTCTAGGAGTTACTATTAATTCCTACTGGTCAGAGCCCTGGCAGCCCTGCCTTGGCCACAGCAGGTGTTTTCAAAGGGGCTCTTTGAGGACCAAGAGCCCCGTGCACCCCTCATGCCACGCAGGGGCTGACAGTGCCAGCCCCTGTGTGTGTTGTGGCTGTTCTGGCTGCAGGGCACTGCCTGTGGCTCAGCAGGACAGGACACCCTGGGCTGTGCTGATCAGGAGATTGCTCCCCCAAACACAAGATGTGCTGCACTCTAGAGCACACCAGGTACCAGAGTGCATTCTGCTAATTGACACCTTTGTGCTCTCTCTGTCTGTGTTTACACACAGAGTTATTCCACAGCTGTAACTCTAGACTCCCTGCAATCCCAGGGAATGGTCTCGTTTACCATCTGCAGCCCTGGCCAAAGCACCAGCACGTTCCTGCTCAAATATCAGATTTTCATCGTGCTGGGCAAGTGCATCAGGTCTCTCCAGAGGGGCCTTTGGGCTCTCCTTCCTCTCTGCTGAACACTGGGGCAGGTGCAATTCCAGTATTTTTGCATGTACGTTAAGCTAAAGAACACGTTTGCTGAAGTTTCTGCCTATGAATGAACGGCCATGAACGAAACCCACTTGACTTAATAGTTATTTTTAAAGATGCTCTTAAGAGCCTCTGTAAAGTGGCTGTGAAATACATCTTAGTTTGCACTGTCTTCTGGAAAATTTGCTTCATGGTCCAGATAACTTGAGCATGGCAATGCCACTTCCAGGAGTTATAGGTGTTATTAATTTAATCCATAAACTCTTTGTGGGAAGTTCTGTCTTTTTGTTCTGTGTTTATACAGCACTAAGTGTAACAGGGTCTTGACTCACAGCTCGTGTATGCTACCCCAAAACGAGTAGTAAAGATGTTTTACAGAGAAAGCAAAGACTGCTGTGGAAAGGCACGGGATGAGTCTCGCTGAGCGCTGATCCCGTCAGCAGCTTCCCCAGAGGGGGCCGAGCCTCAGCACTGCCCTCCCCGGGGCATTCCCTGCCCTGCCTCACCCCGGGGCATTCCCTGCCCCTCCCCGGGGCATTCCCGGGTGCCCCGTGCCCGTGGCAGCCCAGCAGGCGCTGCCGATGCTTTCCTGGCTTCGTTAAGGGGGTTGTGCAGGGGAAGGAGTGCTTTACCCAAATTGCTATGATTTCACGTGCAAATCAGGTAGCTGGAATACTGAATGTGTCTTGAACTTTATAGAAGCAATCACTTAATCTGTGTGTGTAAAAGCAGGATAACTGTGTGAGTTGCAGCTGTGTGTGGAAATGGTCAGCAAATCAGAACCTTTCTGTCAGAAATTCATTACCCTGAGGGAAATTATGCCTCTTCCTAAATTTATTCTTTTTTCCTTTTCCACCAGGTCCTTAAGCAGTTCGTGTCTTTGCTATCTTATCATCTCTTGTTCCCTGTATTATCACCTACCTGTTGCAATAGTTCTTTTCCTTAGCACTTGCCAGGGGATTAAGCTGTGATACTGGCAGAAGGCTCCTTCTTCCTGCTCTCAGGAATGAACTTTTGCATTAAAAGCACATTGGAACCCCCTGTTAAAAAGGCTCTTTCTTTCAGTGAAAGTCCTTCACCATTGCTCTCTTTGCCGTTGTCTCTGCCGGGGTGTTTCTGGTGAGTCCAGTAGCTCTGTGTGCTTGAGCTCCGTGGCACTGCTCTGCCCTGTCTTCCCCCACAGCTGCCAGGCAGTGCCACGGCTGCTGTTGGCACATCTGGGTCATGGCTTTGCTCTGAGTTTCCTGCACCAGCTCCAAGAGGGAATTTTTAGTCTCTTGCACCCCTGACCAACATCTGCAAAAATCTCTCGTTGCTTTTGAGAGATTGAAAATCTCTCTTTGCTTTTCCCCTCCTTGTCTGGCTGGACCTAAATCCTTTGGGCACCACTCCTTTGCCCTGTGCTGGTACACCAGAGCCCTGATTCCAGGGGCAAACCAAACACAGTCTGTGTTTTCCCTGCCCTGGGGGTACAGCAGCATTCCTGCCCGTGCTTCTCAGAAGGAACACAAATAAAGCTGAGTTTGGTCAGCTGTATCCTTTCTGATTTAGTATCCTAGGTGGTCAACAGTGAATGATTAATCTTAAATGTCACCTCTTTTCCTCTCAAACCGAGTCCTTACACTGTTGGGATGTGTGAATACATTTTAAGTGAAGCACTGATCCCTGTGCCAAAGAACAGAGCAAGTGTGGCAATGCTCCAGCCTTTGCACCTGTTTGCTCTTTGTGTGAAGTGCTGCATAATTGTCTTCTTCATTAGCTGCCTGCTGAATTCTGCTTTGTGAGGGATTAAAAACTCCAATGAATATGGATTATTTCAAATGTTTTCCTTTGGGGAACAGTACAGAATGAGGATTTTTTGGAGCTATGTGTTCATGTAATAACAAGGGATGGAAGATGCCTTCCCCCACCCTTTTTCAGTTGCCTCCTCAGAGCAAGTGTCAGGCAGAGCTGCTGCCCCTCTCTGGGCACACTCAGGGCTCTGATCCAGCTGACCCTGCCTGGAGGCCAAACGAAGCCCTTGCTAAGAGTGGGAAACTTCAGCACACACAGCTCAGTGTTGGAGTGATCTCCTCAAGGTCAACAGGTCTTAAGCAGCTTCTTAACATTAAGCATGTAGCAAAGAGGGAGCAGCTACGGTGCATTTAAAGGACCCATCTCACTGAGGAGGCCAGGAGCATGTGCTGACGAATTTTCAATAAAACCAGGGACATTTTCCTCCTCTAGTTAAAATTCCTAAGTGCTTCAGGTTAATGTGACATCTGCAACATCCGAGAAGCCTACAGAGATTTGTTCCTGTGGAACAGATGTTTAACAATCCGAATTTCATTTTATGTTTTTGTCTGTTTGGACACTTTCTTGTCATCTGCTTTTTGTGCCTGTAGCTGTGACAGTGCTGGGCCCAGGAGCTGTGAGAAAGGGCTGACACAGGGAAGGAAATCTGGTTTTTTCTCTAATTCAGCCATCAGTCTGGCACTGCACATTCAGCTCAAGCCCTTTTCCCTCGCTGGTGAGAGCAACCCTTGATTCTCTCTCCTGGCATTGCAGAGCCTGTCTCATTGCAAGAGAGTGGGGAGAACTTTTTTATGACCTCCCAAAGTGCACAGCAAGGCCCCTCTGAGGGCAGAGATCCACACGGCAGCAGGCTCTGGGCCAGGCTTCTCCGGGCATGGAGGGTGGGATGCCCTGGCAGGAGCTTGGTTATCTCCAGAGCCTGGCAGGGGGCTTGAGGCTTTCTGTCATTCTGAAGCTTTTGCTGGGGAAAACAAAGGCACAGAACTTGTCCAGGAGCTCGCAGGAGGTGCTGGGGGGTCCCGGGGGCAGCCCCTGTGCCAGGAGCACTGCAGCCACAGGCACTGCCCAGCCAGGGAACTTCTTTCCAGGTAATAAATCTCAGCCCTTAACTGGCTGTGCAAGGATACTCTTCCTCTCCAGGTGAAAAATCCCATGGCCATAAAATTTTGTAATGTAAACAAGGCAGATGTGGTCAGAATCCTATTTGGACAGATTTATAGCCCGACTGTGGAGCAGCAACCTTGCCTGGGCTTTGTGCCACCAG
Organism: Cettia cetti; assembly: GCA_013401135.1. Classification (NCBI taxonomy): domain Eukaryota; kingdom Metazoa; phylum Chordata; class Aves; order Passeriformes; family Sylviidae; genus Cettia; species Cettia cetti. The sequence continues at coordinate 15,451 of VZUI01046247.1, forward strand.
TAATTAATATGCATCCTGGGCTCTGTTTTCTTTCTGGACAGTGCCCTCCTGCATGCTTGTGTGTTAGACTGCAAGCATGAGAGTCTGCTGTCTACTGAGAGAGACTTTCCTGGGGAGGCTGGGCTGGAAAGCCAGGGCCCTGCAGATTGTGTGGAAATGAGGGAGAGTGAATAGCCAAATCTGGGGGAGCAGCACTTCCCCAGCACGTGTGAAGCCTGCAGGCAGCTGGCACTGAGTCTCTGTGCAGTGATTGTCACAAAGACAGGCAATGTTTGCCGTGGCTTCTGCCCACATTGAGGTGAAGATCACATCTGTTGACACTGGGCAGTGATCTCCAGCTCTCTGCCCTGTCTGTGCCATGTTTGTGGGTTGTGTTTACCTGAAAACACCTACACCAAAGCTTTGAGCACGATTTCCCTGCTGCTTATTTATTCCAGTCTAATTAATTCAGCCAAACGTGTCCACATAGGCTTCACTCAGTGAGGGCTTTCATGAGCTCTGTACGTCCCCCCAAAGCTGACTAAAGGTGTGCTGGGCTCTGCTGAGGGGGATCTGTGCCTTGGAAGAGCTGGGTGTCCACTGACACTGCCTGCAGCTGTGCAGTGACACAGAAGGAAAGGTGTCACACAGATCTGTCACCAATAAACCCTGCTGGCAGCAGGGCCCCATTTGGCCCTGCCCAGAGTGGCAGGAGGCCCCATGAGGATGGATCATGTTGCCTCAGTATTTACCTCCTGCCCTGAAATGCTGGCTGAAGCCACCATGTCATTTCTTCTCTTATGACTTTCCTTGGAGCAGCTTTGGTGTCCTTTGTTTTCCTCCTCTCCCAGGTGTTCTCACCCAGAGGTGACCACGGGAGTTCCCACCCCTCCAAGCTGCCCACACTTGCTGTTTTTCAGCCTTCACTCTCAGGTCATCCCTTGGACATTCATTTGCAATTCTCCACTTCGAAAGCATTGAAAAGTAATGAAGGAACTAAAGAAAAAGTGCAGAGAGGGGAGAGAAACCCATTTTATTCCAGGGGCTATGATCCCAGCACTGGAATTGGGCACAGAGTCTCAACTTGGGCACTCGTTTAGATACCAAACCCACTCTCATGATCACCCTTGGAGTAAATCCCTCCCTTTACTCACAGTGCTCATGTGTGGGGGAGTTTGGGCATTGGGAGCCCTCACCCTCTGTTGGTAGGGCCACAATATAAAATTTGTCTCTAATTAATGACCGATGACCTCGTGCCATTCAAAACTGCCTGGCGAGTGATGAGCACAAGATGCTGGCACATTAAAGTCTGTCACTCAGGATCTAAGTTTGAAGCAGTTGTTGTGCTGCTGGGTTGCTTGTCCTGTCAATAATAAGATTTCACTGCCCTTTCTGTCTCTGTTTGGAAAACACCGTGCTGGTAGGCCAGCAATCCTCCAAAGACAGGCCTGAGCAGCACAATCGCTGTGGCTTCATTAGACCCCAGTGCAATTATGTCATTTTCCCAGCAGCAAGTGGCTGCACCGCCTGGGGCAAGGAGAGGGGCTCAGTGGGCACTTCTGGGTGGGCGTGGGGCTGGTGGAAGCCAGGGCTTGGCTTTACCCTCAGCAGCTTTCAGGGGCTCCCTGGTGTGTTTCTGGGTGTGCTGTGGGACAGTTGGGTGCTCAGCTGTGTGTTTGAAGCCGTGGAGGCTGGGCTGCAAAGGCTGCACCGTGTCTGCCACCGAGGCACCCACTGGGGCTGGAGGAAAGTCTGTGCTCTGTGACCCCACTGCACATCCTCCCAGAGGAGCTCGGTCAGGGGGCAGGATTACAGCATCTGTACAGGCCAAATGACTTGTTTGTAGAGAAACAGATTAGGTGAAAGGACCTGGTTTTCTGATTGATGACTTAAGCTGTATTGACCAAACGACAGCCACTCTGAAGGGCTGGTTGCCATGGGATTGTCCAATACTTTCAGGGAAGAAAAAAAACAAAAAGAGGAAATAAAAATATTTTCTTTGGATTCAGCAATTGACAGTGCAGCAGCATTAATGCCAGGGCTCATGTTTTGGTCTGGTTTGTACTTCCCCTGCCACTTCCAGGCTCTCTGGTGGCTTGTGGGGTTTCAGGGCAGGTGGTAAGAGGCAGTGGGGTGCTCCGGAGTGCCGTGCCCACGAGCAGCATCCCACGTGCTGGGAACGGCCTGAGGAAGCTGTGCACTGATGTGCCTTCATGTCTTCATCCCCACAGTGCCAGCATTTCTGCAGTGCTTGAACTGAGTCTTCAGCTTGACCCTGTGCTGCAGTAACAGCACCAAGCTCTCTCCTTGTCCCTGTGGTCCGAGCAGCTGCTGTCTGAGCTGAGCCCACAGGGGCTCCTCTCCAGATTCCCAGAGCAGTTCAGGGACGTTGCATGGTCCCACACGGGTAGCAAGGCTTCTAAGCCTTCAGAAAGGTGCACAGAGTGAGGGTGGAATGGCAGGTTATTTGTTGTTTGAGGTGAGCAACACACACTATGTTCAAAATGGCCAAACCAGTCTAAATACAGAGATAAGAGAAGGATTGTAGTTGAGATTTCTGAGCAAATGCTTCCCCCACTGCTGGGGGAAGGCTATAAAAATGCTTAAACTGTCAAATTTGCTCCTTTTAGATTTGTTGATTGATACAAGGAGGTTTGTGTGGAGAAAGGTGTTTATATTAGCAGCACTAACAACAATGAAGGTCAAAGGTAACGTGGAGATGTTACCTGTGAGATCCATCTTTAATGTAGACAGCAGACTTCCAAAACTCCTCCCACTGCCCTCTTGCCCTCTTCACGTCATTAACATCCAGGGAAGTTCCAGGGAAAGGAGCATTCTTAAAATTTCATGCTCTCATGTAGGTGCAAAGCATTCCTGGGGCTCGCACCTCACAGAGAGGTTTGCAGTCACTGAGATGCTAAAGGCTCCTGAGCTGCTCAGAGGAGAGCTGCTCATTGACTGCAGGACAAGGGTGTGCAGAAGGATTAGCACTCAATAAATCCATCACAGGAGTACCAAGATGTTATTACTTGGGTTTGGAATATCCTGAAATAGCTCACCACCTTGGCAATTTCGCATCATTGATGTACTCTCAGCTGGATAATGTGACTTTCTGGAAATGGATTGGATAAACTGAGCTGTTTTAAGACTATCTGTCTCTATTATTCGTATATTTCTTCAATTTGTATTCTAGGAGAAATAATAATATTCTCTAGGGGCACCATTCATTCATACATTCAAAACACAACCCCAGATGCAAACTCCAATAAAACACAAGGTTCTTAATTAACAACCTCAGAAAGCATGACACCAGGCAGGTACTACCAGCACCTCGGAACAAAGTACACTTGGAACCAGGTGCAGCTATTTACCAAAAGCTTCCAGAAAGCCAGCAGTAAAACTGTTTGTTTTTCCAATACGTGTAGTGCACTCACTGTTATTTCTCTAGATGGAAGAAGCAATCTGAGACACTAAAAATACACACCTTAGACCAACAGAGCTGTAAAATGATGCTAAATAAACAGTAACTCAAGGAAATCTTCCTCATTACAGTTTTATCTCCTGGGTAAGGCAGAAAAGGTTATAGAGCAGGGTTTTATTTGAGGGGGTCACCGGGCAGTGCTCTGGGGACATCCCTCAGCAGCGAGGACACAGCCCGGGGACACACCGGGACAGCTGCCCTTGGGAGCTCTTTGGTTCGGGCTGTGAGCAGGGAAATCTGTCCTTGGAGATGAACTCTGCTTCCAGAGCAGCCAGAGAGGAGGTGCAGCTTGTGTTTTCCCCCTGCAATAACGTGCAGAGCAGAGAGCTGGGAATGGAGCCGGGAGGCCAGGGTCGGCTCCGTGCCTTGGAGGGCAGGGAGCAGGAGCCAGGGAAGGGCAGCCACGGGGCCGGGGCTGGCCGGAGCATCAGCTGCACTGGTGCTGTTGAGGACGGGCTGCAGAGAGGCTGTGGGACATGGGCCACACTGATTGTGGGGATGGGGAGGGTCCCACCTTACCTGCAGGCTGGGAGTTGCAGTGGTGACATAGTCTGGCATTGTGCATAAAGCTGCAGCTGCAGAGTGGCATTGGAGCGGTGGTGTTCCATGTTTCAGACCCAGGGACAATGGAAAAAAGTCACTTTTCCTAAAATAGCTGGCATGTCAAAACCTAGATTTTATTTATTGACCTTTCCAAAACCCATAAAAAGAAATCCTTTTACAGAAGTAGCTGCTGCCTCCTGCCTGGCTCCGGAGGCCGGGGCAGCATGTGGGACCCAGCATGGCTGCTGCTGGTATCGCTGCAAGCCAGACATGCATCTGGGCCCTTGAGCTCGGGCTTGTACGTAATTCATTGGTGTGGTTTTTTAAAAAGACTTTTGCTCTGTCTTGTGTCAGCCACACGCTTCTGACTCAGTTGAACTGCTTATTCTTTCACTTAAGCCCTGCCCTTGTTCTGACAAAGGATCTCTAGTAGTTTAGTCTTTGTTACTAAGAGCCTGTGGAAAGCTGTAGCTGCAGACGTTATTTTCCCGGTAATGCAGAATTTTGCTGTGCTGGGGTGTTTGTTCAGCCTGTCCGTCAGACAGATTAAACAGGCTCCTTTTTTCTCCACTGTCAGATTTTTCAAAGGCTCTTCCAAAGCAGGTGCATAAATTAAAACAAAATAGAAGTCAGAAGTCGGAGGAAAACTCTTAAGCCTGTACCCTACTGAGAGGGATTATGGGGAGTGGAAAGAATGAGTCACGGCCCGGCTCCTTCTTGGAGCCAGAGCTAATGCGGCCCCTGCAGGGCAGGGAGAGCCCTCCGGAGGGGCAGCCTGCCCTGCCTCTTCAAAACCCATTTCCACTGCAAATTTGATCACAGCTGGGAAAAAAAAAAAAAAAAAAAAAAAAAAAAAAAAAAAAAAAAAAAAAAAAAAAAAAAAAAAAAAAAAAAAA